>VSMD01003615.1:0-64033 GCA_008750895.1 Mirza zaza
TTATTTTATTATTTCTTATATTTATTGCTAGGGAAAGAGTTGCATGGCATGCTGTTAAGTGAAAAGTCTGGTTATAAGAGAATATATACAACATGAGTCCACTTTTATTTTTAAAAACATATTTATATGTAAGTATATATTTAAACATAGCACACCAAAAATTTAACAGTGATATCTTTTAAAAATGTAATGATGGCTGATTTTTCGTTTGGTTTCACTATATCTTTTCAGTTTTCTAACTCTTCTTAAGCACAATTATGGATTTATCCCTGTATTCTCAGCCCATAGCATGCTATTTGGTGTATAGTGGTTCTAAATAAATGTGTATTTGACTATATGAAAATATAAATTATCACAAAGCCAACCAGGTAAAAACAATTTGGTCAATTTGGGCCATTTTAAAAGGCAAAGAATTAGTAATTGCCATGGAAGACATCAGAATGTAATTTACCATTTATTTGCCCTTAGAACTCTTGAAAATAGCATGAATTCAGTTGCAGACCTCTATGTGTGCAGCTCTACACTGGCTCAACAGTGACCCTTTGCAACTCACAGCAGCCCACGCAATTCCTTTGCCAATGATCTTGTAACCCGCTTTAACGATGGCTGATATCTCTGATCTAAAGTGCCCACATTGTATCAAGGACTGTTATAGTATTGCTAAAACGAAGAGTCAAGAGCTGAGCCCTAGAATGAATGTGCTTAAAGCTTTAAGTAGTCAGTGATTGTCTTGCATCTACATTACTACAATTTTAAAGCTTTCAGGCATTGCATCACACCTTTTAAAAAGTTTGCTTTTTCTAATTTAATTCATTGCTTTTTCTCATCCCTCAAAAAAAAAAACAAACAAAACAAACAAAAGCAAAAAAACCAAAATAAACAAATCTCCAGCATTTCTCCCCCTTAATGTTCAAAACAATACGCAGTCACAAATAAGATTTGGGCAGAGCGACCTGGCCCCTCCTCTGTTCAAAACATCTTTCCCCTTAGCTCCCCCTGGCGTCCCCTTCTCCTCCAGTCCTGGTCTGAAACCCTCATCATTTAGAATCCTTCCTTCGTGTTAGAGGACCAAAAGATCATCCTCTAAAGCGGTTGTTCAAACACACGTTCCCCTCCTAACACTTTCTCATTAGTGCATCAGCTGGGATTTCAGAGGATTTGTTGTTAATAGTTGGTCCCAGGGGCCAACGCAGACGGCATGCGGTGGTTACCGAGGGGACATGGGCTTTGCGGGTTGCGCGGGGCTCACAGCCCGGGAGGGCTGAGCTAGCGGGAGAAGGGCTACAAGCACTTTTACTCAGCTGCCCAGTCCGGGGAGGAGGCGTTTGGTCCCTTGTAGGCGCTGACGCTTGTCTGAGCTGATAAAACCATCCCGCTGCCTGAGGCTCGGAGCCAGGAAGTGACTCTCCAAGGCCCTGGGGCGGGAGAGGCTGTGCCGGTCGCCCTGTGCTTGGCCCTGGCCAGGGCTGTTACCATTGTCCCACACTGCCTTCCAGGTGCCACCCGGTGTCTCACTGTCCCTGTTTGCACTACACGTCCTCGGGGTTCCTAAACCAGCCAGCCCAGAAATGCTTGAGGCCTCACCGTTGAAGCCGATCACGGCGTCAAGTTCCAGCTCGGCCACCTGGGCCTCGGACGAAATTTGGTCATCCATCCTTGCGAGGCTCCTCCCGCTCGCCTCTCGGCGCCGGAGACCGCGTCTGCTGGTCGTTATGGTAACGCCCTGCGCATGCGCGCCAGACCCACGCCTACACGGAAACCCCGCGAACGGAGCTCCGCGTTCGTTTGCGCTCTTGCAAAGAAAGGGAGGACTTGGTTTTGCTATTTCTCTGGAAATCTCAGGGATGGCACGAAATGCACGGAACTATTAATAGTTCCTCCATCCCTCTTCCAAAGAGTCTGTGACTTTTTTGGCAACTATATAATCGAGCACCTAATGAATGGCGTTTTAAGTGTACGCAATCAAGCACGGAGGGTTGGTGGGAAGGCTGCTATAAAATAATATATAATTTATATTTCTTTGAGTCCCTGTTTGAAGCAGTATTTTAAAAAATCTTAAAAGGTCTTTTAAAAGCTTTATTGAAGTATAATTTAAATATCATAAAATTCACTTAAAGTGGGTTTTAGTAAGTTTATAAACTTAGTAAGTGTGCAACTATGACCACAATTCAGTTTGTTCGCTTCGTTTTGTTTTGTTTTTGAAGCAGGATAAAATTTTAGGTAACTGCTAGAGGGAGGTCTTGGCAGCGCTCTCAGCTTCCTGGGAAAATGCTTAGATTCTATTCTACGACGATTTTATTTTAATTGCGCCCATCTACTGTCCCCCAAAGGAGCGCTTTCCTTCATCTGTCATGGTTCTTAGGCCCCAATTATTCACTTTGCAAACTCTAGGCTCCGGTCGCGCACGGGCCTAACTGCGGGGAGTGAGCCGCGCGGGCCGCCGTAGTCAGCTGCTGCGAGCAGGAAGTGTCCGAGTAGCGGGCGGAGTCTGCACGATGGCACCGGACCCCTGGTGAGCCCCGGGTGAGGGCGGCCGTGCACGGAGGGTCCTTCGGAGAGGCTGGGCTTCCGGGGAGCGGGCGATCCCTTAGCATCGCCGCTGGGGGCCTTTCGAGATGAGGGGAGGGGCAGCGGGACCCTTCCTCTGCTGAGGGGAACTCAGCCACATCCCGCCACCCTTGGTCCTTGCCCGGGTGGCCTGGGAAGGAGACCGGGTGGACTGCTGGGGAGCTGAGGACTCGGGCCGAATCTCTGAATATTCCTGGGCTGCATCTCGCCGCGGGGTTTCCCGCCCATCCTGGTTGTGGAGCTGCTGGTGCAGGCTTCCCTGGACTCCTGTAAAAGTGAAGTAGAGATAACCTCTTTGTGGAATGTCAGTCCATCCGGTCAACCCCCTTATTTCGCAGATGGAAAAACTGAGATTCAGAATCCATGGTCACCAGCCAGTTAGTAACCATTTGGGGCTAGACCTAGATCTTGTGGGCCCTTCGAAACACTTGTAGGAATCTGAGAGGGGAAATTATGCACTTGTTTATAAGGCATTTCACCCTTTCCTGAGTTAATATGAGGACTCTTCCTTTAGCAGAAACTTCTCTAGTAAAACAGTAGTTGATAAGGGTCATTATTCTGCAATCAAATCCCAAGGACTGAATGATGAAAGACGAGTTCTTCTTATCCCAAGGAACATAATGCTGTTAAGACTTGACCTTTCTGTTTAATAACGTAAAACATAGCTCTATAAAGTTCTTGTTGGAGTATATGTCTTATGTTGGTATTTCTGATATAGTTTATAATTATCTAAGTTGCAGACAGCTGGATGTTAGAAGAATAGGTTTCAAGATCAAAGTTAGATTTCCCTAAAATCTGGGTTATTTAGCCAGTTGCTTAACTTAATGCTGACTTTTTTTTCTGCCTAATTGTAAGAGTTGTATACATCTCCTGATAGAAAATTTAGGGAATATTGAATATTTGCTAAGAAGAAAATAAATAGCATCTTTAACTTTATCATTTGGAAAATAGCCATTCCTGATTTTTTACAGTGGATTTATTGCTTATATCTGTATTATATATATATATTTATTCACAAAACAGGGAGCACATTCTTTGAAAACATAATTTTCTTACGTGGTGTAATAGTGCACCATATGAATGACCATAATTTTATTTTTATTTTTCTCTTCTGTATTAGATTTTTGTTTGTTTTGTTGTTTTTGTTTTTGTTTTACTATTGCAAAAGCAGTCCATTTGTTCCATCTCTTATTTCCTAGGGATCCATTCCTCAAAGTAGAACTGTTTGGTTCAAGGGTGTGAACATTTTAAGGCCCTTGATACATACTCCTATTCCTAAATTGCCCTCCACTTCTGGAACCTACCTCCCTCAATTTGCACAAAAAGTAGGGAATAAAGCTCAGACATAAGGACTGGTTATCCATTTAGATTGGTGGAAGCTATCATTGGACCCCAAGCCTCTTCCACAGTTAATGTTCACAAAGCATTTGTACCTTTTTCTGTTACTCTCAATTAGTTTGACTAAATGGCTTTCTCATTAGACTGTTGAAAGTGAAACAGCGGGGGAACTCTGTTGTGCTCACATTAGCTACCTTACAAAGTGGGTTGCTGATTAAGAGGGTAAAAAGGAGTATGGGATGGGATTTTGACAAACCTATAAAAACAGATTGGACTATATAGCTTTGCCTTTGTACCACTGAAACTCATAGGTCACTGATGCCTCCTTCCTGGGTGGTGTTCTAAAGTTTAGGAGTGGAATATAGCAGTTACTGTTTTAATGGCCTATCAAAGCAAGTGGTAAGCTCAGTGGTTAATAGAAGTAGCAAGTGATTACAGTCTCTGAACTGGTTCTTTGCTAAAGTTAATTAGCTTTACTGCCAGGCAACTTACTTGTTGATGATATACTATTTCTGGGAAAATTATAGTTAAACCTCAGTAGTTTTCTATTCTAATTCTAATTGAACATTTTTTGTTAGTGGCATGGCCTTTTGTTTTTTGTTGTTGTTTTGGTTTTCTTTGGTTAGTTTACTTTTTAAAAACTTTATTATGGAAGGTAAGAAATATACAAAGTAGAATGATATAATGGGCCCCTTTATACTCACCACTGAATTTCTGTAATTATTAATATCTACCATTCTTGTTTCATATCTGCTATACTTTTTTTCTTTTCTGGGTGTACTTTAAAGTAAATCTTATGTATATTAATTTAACTGTACATTCAGTGTTTTTCTGATAGAAAAGGGGCCCATTTCATAGTCTGGAAGCTTCTTTTCTGTTTCCCTTTTCAGTTCCTTAGTCTGTGTCGTGGCATCACCGGCTCAGGCCTGAAAACTCAAATTATTCACCTTTTTTTTTTTTCACTCCTCATAGCACATTATTCACTAATATCCACTAGTTTTCTTCTTTTAAATATCTCTGTTATGTCTTTTATGTTGTCTGTTTCTACCATAGTCCAACCCTAGTACCTTGCAGATAGTAAATATTGGAAACCAGTTATGGCATTGACTAGCCGGAGAAGTTTTCTACTGGTCTCCTGCCACTACTCTCTCATTTCCTCTCATTACTATTTATTTAAATAGGATTCAGACTAATTTTTCTAAGTTAGTACTTTAGGCGCCTGTGTACTTGACCCAATAATGAGGTTTTCCCTTACCTCTAGGCCAGTAGTTCCCAAACTTTGCCACAGATTGAAATCACATGGAGGGCGTCCCAGAATCCCCACAGCCAGATAAAACCCCATAACAATTTAATCAGAATGCTGGGAGTGGGACCAGGCATTGGTATTCTTTTAAAAAGAGATTTCCCAGTGATTCCAATGTGTAGCAAAGTTTCAGAACCACTGTTCTTTAGGGGTAAAATGTGAATACAAAGATTGGGGGCATGACAGCTGGAAGTTTGTCCTGGCTGTGTGACCTTGAGCATTTCACATAACCTCTTCAAGGACTCTCTTCATGTGTATAAGTTTCCCTGTGGCAATAAAATATCCTGTAAGTCTAACCTGGTTAGACTGGTGTTCAAGGTTGTGTAGAAGCGACTTCTACTCATCTCTATCGTTTTATACTTTACTGGGCAACCAGGGCCACTACTCGGCTGAACGTGCCAGCCATACTTCCTTCTTTTCATCTTTGGTGGCTCTGTGTGTCTTTCACCAAGTTTAGAATATGCTCCTCCCTACTGTTTTAAGAGGCCTGCTTTAACCTCACGGTCAGCTCAAAATGTCACCTATGGTTACACCCCACATTTGGCAGAAGGGCTAGCATGCTATATGTTATCGATTTTCATACATATTGGCTGGGACCACAGCGCCAGACCTAAGCTGTTCTTTTCACAGAGGAAAAAAAGGTAAAATGTGGCAAAACTTGGTCCAGGACCCAATTTTCCTTAATAGCCTCCTATTTTCCTGATTTTATGTTGTCTTTTATTACTTGCTCTTTTTCCATATACACATATACATGAATGTATATGAATAATGCATATATGATATATATGAATATATGTATATGATATATACATGACTGGTACTACTTTGGGGTATAGTGGTTGGCGGCTCAGGATCCTACCTCATAGGATCCTAATAAAGTTTACAATGTGAAGCTCTTAGCATGGGACCTGGTGCAGGTCAGGTACTGGGCTGCTAGCTGTTGCTATAATTATTATAGTAAGATTCCTAAGGGAAGTGATGGGAGCATTTTCCTTCATTTAAAAAAAACACTTATCAAGTTCCCTCACTGTACAAATGATATGTGGGAGTTAGAAGATTTGAAAAAAATGTATTGTTTATTTACTTAAGCAAAAACATTGGGACATTAGGACCAACAGCAGTTTTCAGTATTTTGTAATAGACAGTTCAGGAAAATATGTTGGTCTGGTACAGCAGAGTCCCTGCTTTCTAGGAGCAGATTGTCAAGTAGGAGAAATGAAATGTATATGCATGTTTAAGTATTTTCTGCAAAACAGATAGAAAGAAAATAAAAATGCTGAGTGAAGTTTCATAGTGAATCCTTCAAAGCCATGAGTGATAAGTAGAAGCTCAATAAATGTTTTGAGAGAATTCTGGCAAGCTTAGATGTTGGGTGTGTGTGTGTCCTTTGTCCTCAGAGCACTCCTCCAGGTACTTGCATGCCTAGCTTCTTCACCTTGCCTCAGTGTCCACTGATCCTGAATAGCACCCCCACACCACTCTCTGTCCCTTTATCCTGCCTCATTTTTCTTCTTAGCACAAAGCAACACCTGGCACGCTATGTATTTATTTGTTTTTTGCTTTTTTTCCTTCACTAAAATGTGAGCTCCTTGAAAGCAGGACCTTTGTCCATTTTGTTCCCAGCTGTATTCTCCAGTGTCTGGAACAGTGCTTATCACAGCGGGGGCCCTCCAAATGCTTTGTCACTGGCAGAAGAACAAAGTGGTTAAGAGCCCAAGCTCTGAGGTCAGGCAGCTTTGGTTTGTAGCTAGCAGTGCCAATTGGGCAAGTTACTTTACCTCTTTGTGCCAAATTTTCTCATGTGTGAGGTGGAGACAGTAGTGATACCCACCTCAGAGCATCCTTGTGTGGATTAATTGAATTATTACAAATGAAGCATCCAGGATAGTACCTGGCACATAGTAAGTACAGATCAATCCACATTGCTATTACTGGTGCTGTTATCATCTTCCCTTCCTGTTTGAGTTTTGTGACTAGAATAAAAAACTCAAATGTAGACAATGCAGTAATTTTTTTAAAACAACTTTAAACATTTTTCTCTTTTTATTACTTTGTTGCAGGTTCTCCACATACGATTCTACGTGTCAAATTGCCCAGGAGATTGCTGAGAAAATTCAACAACGAAACCAGTATGAAAGAAAAGGTGAAAAGACAACCAAGGTAATAATAGGAGAGACTTAGTACTTAAAATGATTTGTTTGAGCTTGGAGGTTTGAAAATGTTCCTATACCTGAGACTCTCTGTATGTGCATTTCTATAGGGGTCTATCTGCTTACATATGTTGAATTGATATTACAACCAACCAGTTAGTAGTTATTTAATCATTGAGACTAAAGGAAGCATAACATATATTTAATTTCTCCTGTTTTATCTTAAACATCTCTGACAATTTTATAGTCTAGTTGAAGGGTTAGTAAGCTTCCTCCAGATAGTAAATCTTTTACACTTTGCGGACCAAGAGACAATGTCTTCAATTCTTTTGAGTATCCATTCTCACCAAAAGGATAATAGTCTTTTTTTTTTTAAGACAGTCTTGCTTTGTTGCCCAGGCTAGAGTGAGTGCCGTGGCCTCAGCCTAGCTCACAGCAACCTCAAACTCCTGGGCTCAAGCAATCCTGCTGCCTCAGCCTCCCAAGTAGCTGGGACTACAGGCATGCGCCACCATGCCCGGCTAATTTTTTCTATATATGGATTAGTTGGCCAATTAATTTCTTTCTATTTATAGTAGAGACGGGGTCTCGCTTTTGCTCAGGCTGGTTTCGAACTCCTGACCTTGAGCAATCCGGCCGCCTTGGCCTCCCAGAGTGCTAGGATTACACAGGTGAGCCACCGTGCCTGGCCAATAGTCTTTTTTTATATTTTGTACTTAAAAATGTAAAAACCGTCTTTAGTTGTGGGCTGTACAAAAACAACAGTGGGATTTGGCTAGGAAATATATTTTTAAGAAATTTCTAGTTCATACTGATGCCTTTGATTCAAATCCAACACCATAGATTTCTTCCTTAGCTTCCCCCTTCCAAATTTGTATTTTCTTTCTCCTACCTTGAGAACCCTGGTTTCCAAAAGCATCAATATATTTTTACATGTTTGGTCTATCTTACAGTTTACAAAAAATAGTTTCAAAATTACTACAAAGTACCACTACAAATACTAAAGTCTAAAATCTGTGTATTTTTTAAAAATTTAGAATATTCCACTAAGAATACTGAGGTTATTCTGTTCCAAAGTTATTAGTATTAATTCTATTTTTCTGTATCTTATGCAATCTTTTATTTCTGTTTGTATTCATTTTTAGGGTTTGCTTTTCCCCTAATCTTTTTGATTTTAAGTAAGTAAAACATTTGCATTGTTCAGAAGTCAAAATTATATGAAAAAGTACACTCAACATCTTGTTCCCATTCCTCTTTTACACCTCTTCTTACTGCTTCTAGGTGACCATTTTCATTAATTCCTGGCTTATTCTTCCCCTGTTACTTTTTGCAGAAATAAGCATGTGTGTTTATGTACGTGTGTGTTCTTATCTTCCTTTTATATGAAAGATAGTCTTTTATATCTTGCTCTTTTCACTTAATATATAAATCTCTCCATATTAATTCAGAGACCCTTTTGTTCTTCTTTAGGGCTGTATAGTACTCTATTGTGTGAATGTAACTTGATTCATTTAACCTGTCTCTTAAGGACAGGCTATTAGATGGTTTCCCATCCTTTCCTGTTATGAATAATGCTGTAGTCAATAACTTTGTCCTTTTTTTTAAAAAAAAAATTAATTTGTGGAGGTATCTTTTAAGGGTGAGTTCTCAAAACCAGACATACATAATTTTTTTTTTTTTACGTGTTGCCAAATTTTCCCCTTCACTGGGGTTGTAACCTTTGGTACCCTCACAAGCAATGTGTGAGAGCTTCTTTTTCTTCACAGGCTGGCCAATAGAGTCAATCTTCTGAATTTTTTGCCAATCTGATAAGTGAGAAATGGTATTTCAGTGTAGTGTTAAATTTGCATTTCTCATATAGTGAGTCAAGTGGAGTATGTTTTCATATGGGTAAGAGCTACTTATGTATTTTTTCTGTGAACCATCTTCTTGTCTTTTGCCCATTTTTCTATTAGACTGTTGGTCTTTTTAGTCTTAATCTTTAAGAGCTCCTGAAGATATTAGAGAGATTAGCTCTTCATGAGAAATGGTAATTATTTCCTCTCCTTTATCATTTGACATTTGACTTTGCTTGTAGTTTTTTTTTTTCAAAAAAATGGAGTTGATTATCCATCTTTAATTGCTTCTATTTAATCATAGTTAAGTTTTTTGCTAGATCCAGGTTATGAAGGAATTTATTCCTGTTGTAGTAAGTACCTTCAGAGCTATAATCCTTTTAACAACTGTCTTCTTCATGGACAGTTAGGTTATTTCTAATTGTAAATGACTTTTCAGCGAGCCTAAATTATGGCCCATGTTAGAATAAATTCCTCAAGGTAGACTTTCTGGATTTGGGTTGTATAAAATTTTAAACCTTTTGAACATATATATGTTGCAGAGTTACATTTCTATACCAATTATGATTATCTTTTAAAAATCTTTCTCACTCTGTTAGGTAAAATTATTATATTATAATAGGCTAATATGCATTTTTTATTACTTATGTCTTGAACATCTCATATTTATTGCATATTTGCATTTCTTTTATGAATTGCCTATATAATGTTCTTAACCTAATCTTATTATTTTTTAATTTCAAAATTCTCTTTTTATATGTGTCAGCTACATTAAGCTTTGATCTGGCATGTTTGGTACAAATATTTTTTCTGTTTATTTGGCTTTTGATTTTGTAAGTGACATTTTTAAATATGTACTTGGTTTTAAATTTTATTTGAAGTTATCAGTATTTTTTTTTTTTTTTTTTTTACCATATGCGACCTGAAGAATTTTCAGTACTTTTATTTGTGTTTTTTTTTTTCTTACAGAGGAAGGGGATGCCATACTTAGAAAGGCCTTTTACACCCAGAGGTTACATAAATATTTTACCTAATTATCTACATTTTCTTTAAGCTTTTCTTCTGTTGGTTTTTTATTTTGCTTTTTGTTTTGTGTGTCTTTAAAGTTTATTTTGGTGTGTTGTAGATATCTAATTTTATTTTTTTCTCCATTTGCTATAAATCACTAATCCCCCTCCCCAAGATGTGAAATACCCTCTGTTTCATTCACTGATTTTTATACACCTGCACTGTTTCTGGGCCATCTATCTGTTCTGTTACTCTGTTGAAGCTGTTAGTAACTGCCTGCGTTGTACTTCTATAGTTTTTTTGTAATGAGAACTTCATATCTGATTGTTTAAGACCGCCTTTATTATACATATTCATGGATTTTCTTAATTTTCCTTCATTTATTCTTCTTTCAGAGTAATTTTGTAAAACTTCATTTCAAAAACAGTTTGTATTATGTTTCAGTTACCACCTCCTTTGCAATAAACGAATCCAAATGGGATTTCAAATAGGCACATAGTATGTTTATAGATCAAATTGGGGAAAATTTACATTTTTACTGTGTTGAGTGTTTCCTTCAGCAGTTCTTCATTCCTCCAGCAGTATTTACTGTATAATTACTATGTGTCTGGCACTGTGCTACATACCTTTTAGATTTTGTTGCTATCGTTAATGAAGTTTAAAAGTAATAATTAAAAAAATTCTCCCTAAGTATTACCTAAATTTAGTAATGCCCCTGATTTTTTCATTTTATTATTGATCACTCTACTGAATTCTTTTGCTGTTTCTAATAATTTTTCAGTTGATTCTCTGAAGTTTTCTGATTTAGATTATTATTTTCTAACATCAAACTGTTGGCACTGTTGGCATTTTGGTGTGTTTAGTTCCTGGATTGTTATTATTTGGGTGACATTTTATGACTTGATTTTTTTCTTTTAATAAGTTAAACTGGGTATCTTTCTATGTGAACAAACTGAGTTTGAGACTATTAGACTATATTGTCAATCTGCAAATAATGATATTTTCATCTCCTTTCTAGTCTTTATATATTTCTTCAGTTTGTCTTATTGCATTGGTTAGAAAATCTAGCTCAGAGTTAAATAATAGTGCAGTTATGGCAATAGTGTTCCAGCCTTAGTTTTTCTTTCTTTTTTTCTTTCGGTTTTTAATTTCCCCCATACTGTATTAATCATATATTTATTCTATTTTAATCATTAACATCATGAGCTTTATTATTAGATTATTATTTAATTAGATTATTATTTTCTAACATCAAACTGTCTTAAATAACTAGAATAAATTCTACTTGGTAATGGTATATTGTCCTTTTCAATGTAATTCTGAATTTTCTTTGCTAATATTTTAAAAAAGATTTTTATATTTATAATCCTTAAGTGAGATAAATGTAGTATCTCTGTCAGTTTTTTTTTTTTTTAACCAGGGTTATGTTAGCTTAAAATATGAATTAGACTTTCCATCTTTTTCTGTGCTTTGGAAAGCACCTGTTTAATTATGATAATGGAACTTTTTTTCTGATTATAAAAGTAATCATTTTCTTATAAAATGTTAAGAAATCCTAATTAGAGATAACCACTGTTGGCATTTTGGTGTGTTTAGTTCCTGGATTGTTATTATTTGGGTGACAATTTATGACTTGATTTTTTTCTTTTAACAAGTTAAACTGGATATCTTTCTATGTGAACAAACTGAGTTTGAGTTATACTTTTTAATGGCTATATACTCTTTCATCTCTTGAATGCTTTTGATTTTTAATTTTGTAGGCTCTTTGTAGGTCTGGTGTGTGTGTGGTGCTTTTTTGCTTGCTTGTTTTGCTCTTCACTGTTTGAATGAGGAGAGAGCTGCTTGTCTTGACGTTTCCTTGTAAACATTGTGGGTGGTTCTTCCTTGGTTCCCAGAGGTATTAGAATAGTTAAAGTGAGACTTTTCTTGGTTACTGATACCTCAGAGGGTTGCTTGATGTGTGTAGCCCTTGGCCAGCCTCTGGCTTTCTCTGCTTTTCTTTAGTGTGATTCTGCTAGTCTAAAGGAGGGAGCACCCGCTTCTACACAAGTTGAAGAATTGCTACTTTTAACAAGGTAGCAAGTGAAACCTGTGGTATTCTGTGTTTTTAACGTATCTATGATTTTATCCATGGTGGAATATGTTTCAATTTAAATGGGCAGTTTATTTTTCACTTTTCCAAATTCCTGAGAGGCGCTCTCTCTTTCTCTTTCTTCTTCCTCTGTCCTTCAATGTAGCACTTCAGAGTCACAAACAAAAATTTCTTCCAGGATTTTAGAGTGATTGGAGAAAATTCACACACTCCTGGAAAAAGAGTCATGCGTGGTTAACAATCCTCTTGTACAAAAAGAACACACTGCCATGAGATGTTTCAATGGGTTGTAAATTTTCTCAGTATGTTTAGAGAGACTGGTTGAGACAGTAATGGGGCAGCTTTTGAAGTCTGGTTGAGGGAATTGTGGATTTTGCTATCGAACAAAGACTTGGGGAACACAATTTCCTGCATGGCTCCAAGATGCATAACTAGGTTCAGTGGGTAAAAGCTCTGGGGACAGAATTCAGCTGCTGATTAGAGCAAATCGACAGTTTCCAGTCAATGTCAGTGTTCAGGTATGGCCTTGCTCACCACATGGCCAGGTTGTAGAGTGGGTACAGGCCAGAGGCTGGGCCAGGCACCGCTGAGACTGCTTACAGCCCTGAGTTTGTTGTAGGGAGGCCAACCATCTCTTACAGCCCTTCCTGGATTGAATCATAACCCGTAAAGCAGCATTTACATGATATAGTAGATTGTACACCTCTGGACTGGAATACTTAGGATGTCTTCTTTTCTTTTCAGCTTACGGTGACAATCAGAGCTTTGTTGCAGAACCTGAAGGAAAAGATCGCCCTTTTGAAGGACTTATTGCTAAGAGCTGTGTCAACACATCAGATGTATCCATGTAAACATTTCCACCTCTTTTCTAGAGTGGGAGGAAAAGCAGTCTTATTTTAAGAAAGGAAGGAATCTGGGCCACCCAGATTTTTCCACAGCTTGAGGAAGACCTGGTTTCCAAAATATTGCCTATAATCTTGATTTCTATTTTAAGTGTCTGTTACATGTTTTATAGTGAATATGCTGGCAAAGCAAGACCTGCCGAAGGAATTAACTTATTTGGGTGTAACCTGTGCAGCACAGGAAGCTAGTGCTTTCTGTCGGTGCCATGTTTACAGGGCCCTGCATAGCTCCCTGTCTAGACTGCCTTGAAGTTGGTTAGCCACTGCTCCAACAGGAAAACTTTCATGAATCCATGATAACCCTGAGCTCTGATTCCCTTTCTAGAGTTTCCAGAGTTTTAATGATCCATTTCTTTTTGGAGAGGATGATACCAGTAGAAAGCATACATGTTTCCTTCCCGTTTTGTAGATTATTGAGATGTGACTTGCTTGCCTTATTATTCTTCCAGTGGCACAGATACTGCCTCTAGTTTGGGAGTTTGGGGGGTTAGGGGAGGGGCAGGACTTGCTTGAAGCCAGTCCTGCCAACATTGTCAAGTACTGAAACATTTTGTTTTGAGAAATTCATACCGTGATCAATTTTGGAAAATACATGTGACCTGTTAACCTAAATGAACCCTTTATACCTGCATTTATATTAGTTTGGAAACTGACCTCAAACTGGTCTTCTCTCATCCTATCTCTAAATTGCCAGTAGTTCATGCCAAAGACCAAATTTTTGGCATCTCAGGAAACGGTTACTGCCTGGTTTTAAATATGGGAAAATGTATAAATATAGTTTCTTAGATAAAACAATCAAAGGTATTTAAAAAATATTTCCTCCCAAGTATAACCCCTTTACGTTACCAGGAAAGTTGGTTTAGATTAGGTGTGTGATTTTCTAAATACTCAGTTTTTAATCCACTAAGGTTTCAGATAAAAGTTTAATTTTAATAAACAATTGGGACCTTATTTTTAACACAATTGGAATATTCTGGCACATTTAGTTTGTAGCTTTACCCTCCATCTGGTATTACTTGTTACTGCACAGTTAGTCTGTCATATAAAGAATTTTTATTTTACCCAAATCGGCAAGTCTTTATATATAGACCTGAAGTAGTTTTAGATGGGCAGGGCTATTTCTTCTGCTTTCTGTAGTAAATACTGGGAGGTCTGCACATGGGGTAAAAGTATGCAAATTCATGTTACTGTTACCTAAAGCACATATATTAGAAAGGTAACTAAATATTGTTTCATGGTATAATATTAATAACTATGTATTTGCTCATTTCCATTCAGGTAACTGATTATTATTTGTCTTTATTTATATGCTAAACCTATAGGGCAAGCAAAATATACAAATTTAATTATAGAGTACTAAGCATACCACAGTAATAATCGACTTTATTCTCCTAAATGCTTACAGTCTATCTGTTGAAATCTCATAGATTTTTGGTTTTGTGGTGATCTCAGAATTGTATCCTGGATTACTGAATTAAACACTAAGCATTAAAAACACTGAACAACATTTTTTAAAACATTACAAAAATATTTAGGGACCTTATGTGGATAATTAGAATTTCCTAGGAGAAATAAAAAAAACTCAACTGGACTATAACAGTATTCTTTAAAGTCCTGTTTATTTATTTATTTATTTTAATAATTGATCTATTTCTATTGTAACTGCAGTGAGTCCGAGAGATTGCATTCAGATAATCCGCCCCACGGGGGCGCTCATAAACTTGTTAGTTTCAGGGAGGCAGCCTTTCTTTTGATGTAATGGAAAGAAGGAGGCAGCTTCTATATTACCAGTGCCACTTTTTAATTCTTCTTCTGTCCCCCATCTTCCCTTCCCTTGAATTCCTTCCTCCTCCCAAACATTTTAAATAATTCCATGGCAATTGTCCTCCAGATTTAAGATACATCAGATAGCAACTTGTCAGTCCTAATAACTTACTATTATCAGTTTGTTTTGGTGGTTCCTTTTCTTCTTTACAAAAAAGTTAATTGAGCCGGAGTCAAACGTTGGAAAGAGAATCCAGCATTCCAGCAGAGGAGATTTTTACACGGAGGAGAGGAATCTTTGAGAGGAGAGGAAGCTTTAGTAACTTGCCCAGGTCCCCACAGCTCTGAAGTGGAAGGGCCAGATTCAGACACTGGGCTGTCTGGCCCCAAAGTCAGTTGTTTAAAAGCTAAATTCTACTTTAGTAGAAATAATAACGGGCATGTCTTCAACTAGAATTCTCTATTAATTGGCATGTTGCTGTAGTGCCAAGACAAATCCTGTTTATAATGCAAATCCTCAAGAACCTTCTTAACCATCAGAATGATGACACAGTGTTCATTGTGGTTTATTAGGTATACTTTATGATGTTGTAAATTTTAGAGAAATTTTTATCCGTAAATCACCAAAGGAGTGACTTTTTAATCCTTTTTTTGAGACATAATTAATGTAGGGTGACTTTTAAATGTGCATATTTGAATACTGCATTTTCTTACTATGCCAGGTAGTTGAGAGTTTATGGTACTTTACTTAATAAATTTATGCCTTTCTATATTTGTGAAGTTTTCCAAAGAACACTAGGAATTGCCAGAAAGATAAGTCCTATGAAAATGCTTTCTGAACAATTAAATTTGTGGAGTTAAGGAATAAGATGTTATGCTCTTTCCCGAAAAAGTATTTTTTTCCTGGCAAGAATAAACATGAAATTAAAATGAAAGTTCTGTGTTTTGAATCTGTTAGTTTGCAATTAATAAACCAAAGGTATGCAGCCAGAGAGTTTAAATTACTTACTGAAAGACATTAACTTCTATTCTCAGTGCTTCTTTGAGATAGGAATTATAATTGCCTCCCTGTTGGGAAAAGATATGTGCTATAGGAGGCTGCATGTGAAATTCCAGATAGTACTAAAGATATTTTTAGAATTGGCTTTACATGAATCTTGTGTGTTTGTTGGCTTTTTCAAAGGCATCACCTTTACTTCTTTAAAGAGAATTTTTAAAAAACCTCTTTGAAGGGTGTTTAATATCAAAAGGTATTTTGGTGTATTGGGAGAATGCCTGTGGCATTCTTAAATTCATCTTCTTAAATCTATAAATAACTTTTCTTAACTCTGAATTTTTTGGGGAAAAAGATAGGTAGATAGATTGGTGGGTGGATAGATAGATGTGGTAAAAACTATGTAACAAACCCCAACGAATGTAGGTGTGGAGACACTAACTAAATAGATTTTAGAGGACTCCTCTGATGGAGCCAGTGGAGGTAAAGTGGTTCTCAAACACGGTGCCTGTCCATGACAGAGTTGCAGTGGTGCCTAGTGAAAAGAGAAAAATAGGAAGATAGTACTTATATCAATAGAAATTTTCTATTTCTATTGATAGTTTTTGTTGTTAAAAACTCCTTGTTTTTTCACCATGATATTAAAAGTAGTTAGTACTTTTACTTCTTTCTTTGAATATCCATGCCTGCAAAAATGTTATGATTGGTAATTCTATCGAATGTACCTCCCTCTTTCCCCCCAGTTGTTTTTGAAATATTATTGGTCCACGAAACCCTAAAATTTAGGCACCAGTATAGTAGGAACAACATTGGCTTTGGAACCAGACAGAACTGAGAGTGAAGACCAGTTCTTCACTCTGCCACTTGCTCAGGGCCAAGTAGCAGTTTAGCCTTTCTGGACCTTATTTTCATTATCTATAAAGTAAGAAAAATCATACTTTGCAAGGTTTGTTGTAAAAGTTGAAGAAAATATTTCTAAAGCCCCTCACAGCACTCCCATAATGGTGGGTGTTGAATAAAAGGTAGCTATCAGCACAGTAACTGTGTAACCTTGGGCAAGTTACTTAACCTCTTTGTGCCCCATTTTTCTCATTTGTGAAACAGGGATGATAAAAGTCCACAGGGTTTATAGGATTGTTGTGAGGATTAGATTATACACATAGAAGGTGCTTCACATACAGTATGTCCTCCTCATACAATTTTTACAATTTTTAATTACAGCTACCATTAAGAATTTACAGATAGTCCTTTTACGAAGCTTTTAATAATGTGCGGTGGTGATATCAAAGCACACAGATAATGATGGTATTAAGATAGTATTTGCAAAATGTGATCATTGCTTTGAGGAAGGTAAAAGCTTGTCCTGGTACATAATAGATAAATTTATTAGAGTTTGATTTAAAGAAAAGTAAGCCAAAACAGTCTTCTGACCTCTGAAACCTTAAATTGTCTTCTTACAGTTCTCCTGTTATAGCATGGACAAGTAATTATCTGCAAACTTCTTCCTTCTCCATAGCAATTCATTCACAAAGTAAGACTTACCTAAATTCCTAGGCTTCCTACCAAATAAAGAGAAAATCTGGGAGTTGGAGGAGGGAGGTGGTCCTATGGATCCAGCAACACGGTCACCCTACTCCTTCTGTGGGCAGAGTATTTACCGGTTATAGTAGAGAAGCTGGGCCTAAGCATACTGGTCGTAGGTATTGGGAATACGTTGTCAGGATCTGATTCCATTTGCTACCTTACGTTTCCATGAATTGGCTATAATTATGTGTAAAATGAGCCTAGCCAATGCCAAAGTACTATGGTAGTGAGTTCTTCCTACTTCTCATTTGTCTGTTCTCTGACCTTCTTCCTTGGTATTCACCAAGTTGGTGGAAGAAGAGGTCACTAGCAGTGGCCACTGACTGTAGGCCCCTTTTTCTACCTGTCCTTAGTCTCAGGCACATTCTGCCCTATCCCCCTACTCTACCAAACCACCACATGTACATGCAGTATGGATCGTTGCCCGGGTGATTCTTTGACCTCTTGTTAACATCAACCTGTATATAGCAAGGGTACTATGCAGATGGTCCATTACTCAATTTATTCTCCTTCCATCTCCCCTCACCCCGTCTCCTTATGTTCTGTTCTCTCCACAGATTAAAATAAAATATAAAACAAAGAGGCAGAGTGTTCCTAATTGGATAGTTTTCCAGTTTTCCCACATTTACAAGAATTCCCTGGGTATATCCTGAATTCGTATTCTCCGTGATATTTTTAACAGGATTCTAAGAAGTGGCGAAGTTAAGTGAGCAGTGCTGGGTGCCTCAGGGTGGAGAAGGCCCCTGGAATGTTGGGGAGATAAGCCCAGCTCGCTGTGGTAGAAAAGCCCTGACCAAGTGTAGAAAGAGTTGGGCTCTCTGGGCTGCAGCCCTGAATTACTGTTAACCAGCTGAGTGACTTGGCCGTGCTGGGCCTTAATTTTATGGTCAGGAAAACAAGAGAATTGGTCTAGGGGGTCCCTAAGGCCTCTTCTAGCATCAAATGTCAGGGATTCTGTTCTCCAGTTACTAATCTACAAACATAATCAAGTTTTATTGCTTTTGATGTGATGTTCTTTGTTAATTCATTCTTTTTTTTTTTTCTTTTCTTTTTTTGAGACAGAGTCTTGCTCTGTCACCTGGGCTAGAGTGCCATGGGGTCAGCCTAGCTTACAGCAACCTCAAATTCCTGTGATACTCTTGCCTCAGCCTCTTGAGTAGCTGGAACTATAGGCATGTGCTGCCACATCTGGCTAATTTTTTCTATTTTTAGTAGAGAAGGGATCTCACTCTTGCTCAGGCTAGTCTTGAACTCCTGAGCTCAACCAATCTTCCTGCCTCGGCCTCCAGGAGTGCTAGGATTACAGGTGTGAGCCACCATGCCTGGCCTGGTAGTTAATTCTTAACATTAGTTTAAATTCATAACTAGTATCTGCTGAACTTTAAAACTTATCTGTATTTGTTTCTATTATAAAAAGTACTTTCTGCTTGTACATGTCTTATTGTTAGTTTTTACCAATGGCTTCTCTCTCTCTTCCTCTTCCCCAGCCTATCCCATCTCTTTCTTCATAGTTCATAATGTTGATGGTTGGTACCTATTAGCCCAAACTTTTATAGGCATGAAATATACATATGTACACATAAAATTATTTTGACTATAAAGAGATCATACTATACATGTGGTACCAGAGGTTGTGCTTTTATTAATTAGCATATGATAGAGGCAAACAATACCACAAAACAGTATTCAGTGACAAGTCAGTCTTCCTCACACCGAACCTCCACGTCCCCTTCTTTAGAGGCAATGTTTGTATATCCTTCCAGAACATTTCTGTGAATATACAGACATGTATGTGTCTGTCTGATTTTTTTTGGCATAATGGGAACACTGTTTAGCTCCTTGCTGCTGCTGCTTTTTTTTTTTGGTTTAGCACCATGTTTTGGAGATTATTCCATAGCAAATAAATCATATAAGCTCTTAGTAAGTGCTCAGAAATATTAATTATTATTATCAGTTATTCATTTATTATTATAAACAGCTATCCTGTACCTTCTTTTAGGCTACAAAACATTCCATTGC
The DNA here is from genome assembly GCA_008750895.1 of Mirza zaza. Lineage (NCBI taxonomy): Eukaryota > Metazoa > Chordata > Mammalia > Primates > Cheirogaleidae > Mirza > Mirza zaza. The sequence continues at coordinate 19,558 of VSMD01003615.1, forward strand.
ATAGATGCACTAATTCCTCATTGATGTTTCCAGAATTTGACTGTTATAAATAATGCTGCAGTGGACATCCTTGCTCCTAAGTCCTGGTATATACGTATGAAGTTATCTGCAGGAGAAATTCCTGTTGAAAGAATGTGCCTTTTAAATTTTGTTAGATATTTAGAAGGCAGTCTGGCAATTGATTGAACCTGTTTACGGTCTCATCAAGAATGTATGAGAGTGCCTGGTTCCACATCCCTTTGCAAAACTCTCTCGTCAGTTTCCTAATCTGATAGGTGAAAGTCATATCTTGTATTTCTTTTATTAATGTGAAATTGAATGTCTTTTCATTTGAGTACAGGTATCAGTGTTTATTTTTTCTGTGCCCTGTTATGTCCTTTGCCTTTTTTTATTCCAATGTTTGTCACTTGTAATCTTATTTTGCAGGTATTTAAAATTTTATATAGTCATGGCTTCTAGGTTTGCAATCTTGCCTAGAAAGATTTTTCCTACTTGAAGATTGTTAAAAAGTTCATCTTTGTCTTCTAATACTTTGACAATTTTATTTTTTAATTCCTGATCCATTTGAATCTGTGCTTTACTGTAATGTTGGATTATAGGTCTGCATATGTTTGCTTGGGAGGTTGGGTACTTAAATCCCAGCAAAACCAGAGGTTGCCAGGGTAGGTTGAACATAGTACATAAGACTAGGCTAGCTAGTACAGGTTGAGTATTCCTTATCTGTAATGCTTGGGACCAGATGTGTTTCAAATTTTGGATTTTGAAATATTTGCATAAGCACCAATTCATTTATGTTTCATATACACCTAAACACATAGCCTGGAGGTAATTTTATACAATATACCTGTGTTTTAACTGCAACCCATCCCTCGAGGTGAGGTGTGGAATTTTCCACTTGTGCTGTCTTGTCAGATTTTGGAGCATTTTTGGGTTTTCAGATTAGGGATGCTCATCCTGCATTGTGATGTAATTGATAGTTTCCACAATTTAAAATTCCCATTTTGTCCTGCATAATTCTTATGATTGCTTGTTATATTCCAGTTTTTGAGGAGCTTCTTTTAAATAGAAAAACCTTCTGCCTTGACAACGTGCCATTAATTTGAAACACATCGATACTGATTTTTGATATTACATTGATCAAAAGACTAATATTTGGCCCTTTTATTAATACTGAGGAAGTATTTAAGGTTACTGTTTCTTTGTTACAGGCGCTACTTCATGGTTTTCAAGATGGGGTACTTAGTGACTGTTGTCAAGTAGGAAATGGAAAAGTAATGGTAGTAATTTGACTCAGGAAAGTGTGGCATTCTGGAATGTTGAGAGAATTCGTTTATTATTTTTTAATATCTAAAGCCACTAATAGTGCTCAGCTACCTTGGGTTGGGGGATTTATGATTTTTCTAACTACTGTCTGTTACTGTGGCAAACTTTTGCCTGAGTTTGTTTACTAATTTGCTAGCTTGCCCTTTTCTATGCAAAATTGGCAACAAAAATTATAGATTCCCTGTGCTGTGGTTTTCTCACCCAGGTTATGGAGATGCTACTACTTGATTCTGCCAATTTCTCAGAAACTTTTTGGGCCTAAGAACAATGTTTTATATCTCTCTTAAGAAGAAAAGTATCTATATATCCAAAGTAGCAGTCTCACTAATGCCTTGGTATTTTTACTAGGACTAGGTAATTGTGGCCAGGGCTACAATGGATCACCAGCATGTTAGCTCTAATAAAACTAAGGCCATTTAATGAAAAAGTAAAAGCTAGATAAAATTGAGTTGAGGCAGCTTATTTTTGTGCTCACTTTTTATGTCTTATGTCAGATATATCCTTTCAAAAGTGTTTGTTAGCTTTTTCGTTCTCTTTATGGCAAAAATTTTATCCTTCAATATTTCCTTTATTTTTTAACACACATATGTGCACACACATACTTCAGCCTAGAATAACTTGTGTAGTTTGCTTCAAGAAAGCTAGTATATAAAACTTTGAATTTAGTCCTGATTTATTTTTTTAACCATCACTTATGAGTTGTGCTGGCAAAGGTGTTAAAGATTATCTGGTGTTACCTATAAAGAAACAGAGATCCAAAAAGGTGAAATAACTGGTTGAGGATCATAAATAGTGGTCAAAATAGGACAAAAACTCTGCCCTTGGGACTCCCAGTCTAGCAGGCTTACTAGAATCACTAATTCAAATATGATTCTTTATAATTTTCTTGAAAGATTATGCAATGTATTTAAATAATGAACTGATGGTAACAATTTTTAGAGCAGATCTGTTGCATAAAGTAGTGCTTTACAAAATACATTCCAGGTATATAAATAGGTATTAATATGGGACAAAGAGGGCAATACAGAGACCCTCCTCTGTTTTTTTAAACGGAGTATCTTAGGGTATTAATATGTAGGAAGTGACCCCTGAACACTGACATCTATAACTCAAAACCTAAAGAATCCCTGAGCCAGATTATTCTGTTGACAGGACAAGTCATTTAAATCTTGGTCACTGTGAGGAAAATAACATTTACCTAGTATATTTCTCAGTGAAAGAACTTGCGTAGTGATATATGTCTGTGTCTGCAAGTCCCTCCACAGTGGTAATGTCAAGGGATTGGTGAAGGATTGGTGAGATGGAAGGTGAGAGCAGGAAAAGCAGAAGAATGTTTCAGATCCCTCCTGGATAGCAGTGATTAGTCTGTAAAAGCACGGCTGACTTGAAGAGTTAATAACGTAACAGGTATCATGAGGTAATTCATCTACTGTTGGACCTTAACAAGAGATCTGCAGAACACAACTTGAAGGGGATCGAAGACAGAACCTATTGGATGATCTTGTAACTCGAGAGAGACTACTTCTGGCATCCTTTAAGAATGAGGGTGCCGAACCAGATCTAATCAGGTAGGATATTTTCATTTACAGGGATTACTTGGTGGGCAAAGATTTATTTTCAGATATTATGACTGTTTCCTGAACAGCTTAATGTCCTTAACTGGTAGAATATATTCTGTTCATTTATGGTGTCTGACTATAGTTTTCTGTTCAATTTAGTTTTCGTTAGTTTTCTAGATCTAATAAATTGTTTATGTTCAGCTGAATCCCTTTTGGGTAGAACATACTTAGGTAGAATACAGATGAAGTCAGAAAATTTCTTTTGCATTCTTTGGTTGAATTTTTTGTTTTGTTAGCTGCCTTATAAACTCCTGAAGTCACTACTTATTCATGTGGGAAAATGAGTTTTGTTTTTTTTTTATTGGCATGTTGAAAAAAATGTGTCCTAATAAGATCGTGGTGTGGGGCTCGTGGAGGTAGAGCCTTGTTCTTTCACACTCTAAAGAGTTGACAGCTGCTTGGAACCCTGCTCTGTTGAAGGACCTGGAGAAGTGGTCTGGCTTTCTAAGGCTGAGGTTAATGACCCATCAATTGCTATATCCTTAGAATTGGCCTCCTCCACCTCCAGGACTCTACCAACTTCACTGTGGGAGCCATCACAGAAGGAAATGAGTTCAGGATAGAAACCTGCCTCTCTTCATCTTCCACACTAGGGATGATGCATCCATTGTGGTGAGGCAGCTTGCTCCTGTTCAGTCCCTAGTCAGGAATAAGACGGCTTCCCAAGGGGAGTGGTTTTTGACCCTAGCCAGGCATTGCCACACTCCATCTCAGACAACGAAATCAGGGTGGGATTGGGGTGGGGGCAGGGGAGGTCCCAGGTGTTGCTAATATGCAACCAGGATCGCATACCAAGGACAAGCCGAGTAGGATGAAACAGTTCTTTTCTTGTTGGTCCCAGTCTTCTCAGGAGCTGGTGAGCCAAGGTTCTCAAAAAGAAACTACGACATACAGGTAGCTGGATTGAGTGTTAAGTCATTTCTGTGAAGAAGTGAATCTGAGGAGTCAGGGAGGGAGGAGCGATACTCTCGTGGCAGGGTCCTGGGCAAGGTTTTTAAGTGAAGACAGAAGCCTGTGGTGGGCTGATTTATTGTGGCTCCTGATACTTCTCTGGCATATTCAGTCCCAGGGATCCAGGGGCTGACACCAGTGGATGAAGGTGGTGCTCCAGGTTGGTGACATAGAATAGGTGAGCAAGGGAATCCAAGGTGAAAAGAAAGTGCCGTCTTCCAATAAGGGCATCCATGTTCGTTGAAGGAAGTCGAGAGACTAACAAGGGCATAGTTAGGGGGAGTGCATTTCGTGGGGAGATGGAGTAAAGAGGTGAGGTTCAGAAGGGGAGAAAACATTTAATCGTTCTATTTGAGAAGAGTGTTCTAGGCCAGACTCTGCCTCTCGCTCCTTGTTCACTGTGTCATTTAATGATGTTGAAGAGCGCAATGTATGAGTGTAGGCCTTCCGAGGACCTCTGCAGTCCTATCGGTAGGTCTTTTTGGCTCGTGTGGTTTTTTGCTTTGTGATTCCTGCTCAACTGCCTGTGTCAGTGCTGCTCGCCCTGGTGCTAGCCTCTGTCCTTGCCCTTCAGAGTGCGACCTGCCAAGAAGCAGAAGCACCAGGAAGCATGTTAGAAATTCAGAATTTCAGACCTCATTCCAGACCTGTGGAATCAAAACTTGCATTTTAGCCAGACCTTCCAGGTGATTTAAATGCACATTACAATGTGAGATATACTGCTTTGTATCAGTTATTCTTAATTGTGGCACCTTGCTTCAGAATCGATCAAAAGAAAAAAAAAAGATAAAAAGAAAATTACATGTCTGGCCCATATGCTTGCAGAGTCTGATTAGTAGTCTGGAGGAAGGCCTGGGTGGGAGTAAGTCTGTTGGAAGTGGTTCTAATAGGTGGCAGGTTTAGAACCACTGTGCTACGTCTCAGCAGCTACTAGTAATGATACTAATAGCTTATGTCTGCTGTTTGTTTTCTATGTGTCGGGCACTATGTTAAGCTCCTTTATAATATCCCATTTTACAAAAGAGAAACTGAGGCTCAAGGCATCAAGATGCTAAAGCTAATCAGTCTCAGAGCTTGGATTTCAGCTCTGAACTCTTAACCAGGCATTAGAAGGACTTAGCTCTGTAGCTAACTATTCCTTCAATCATCTGGGCTTCAAAATCATTGACCTTAAACTCAGGATATGTGTTCTGCCTATTTTTCATTGTTGTTAGGACCAGATGAAGGGATCGCTATGAAAAGGGCTTTGTAAACTGTAAAACCTTTATAAATACAAGATATTGTTGTTGGGGCATTGTGTCCCCATCAGCCTAGGAGGGAGCTCATGCTGCCACCTTGCTTCAGAGACCTGCTGTCCCTCCTGTCACACCCCCTGAGTGCTCTAGAGCAGCTGTCCCCACTATTTTTGACAACAGGGGCTGCTTTCATGGAAGACAATTTTTCCGTGGATTGGGGATGGGAGGTGGGGTGGAGCTCAGGCCGTGCCACTGTCCTTTCCTGACAGGCCACAGACTGGTATTGGGCCGTGGCCTGGGGGTTGGGGACCACAGCTCTAGAGCGATCTGGTCTCCTTGAGCAGTCTTGTTCCGTGTGCTGCAGCTGGTCCTCAGCCCTCACATTCTCTCTTTCCAAATCGTGTGTGTTCTGTGTCCTCTTTCCACAGTACTCGGCTCGTTGCCTGTTGTCTTATTAGTAAACAGACTCACATTAATTCTAGCAGTGAAATAAGTGGCTGGCAGCAACTTGTTTTCTGGAGGTATTTTAATTGAAGTCTCCTTGAACCTTAGGATTTAAATCAAAGTAAATTAACTGATGGGAGAATTTTAGTGACTTTGGCAGCTTAGTGGAGGTGATTTTTGTTTTGGATGGAGGCCTTCTGAGGAGCTCTGGAGTCTTACCACTGAGACTGCCTCTTGCTTTTCCTGTGTGTAAGGCTGACCACATGGTGGACCCGAAGCTGTTGCTTTTTGGTTTGTTGGTGAATGGTTGGGTGGCAGGGCACAGGGAGACCAGACTGAGGAGAAACTCTGAGCAACAATAACTGAAGTCCTGAGGGTTGAAATACGGTAACTGGCCAGGATTTTTTGTTTTTTTGGAGACAGAGTCTTGTTCTGTTGCCCACACTAGAGTGCTGTGGTGTCAGCCTAGCTCACAGCAACCTCAAACTCCTGGGCTTCAGCAATCCTACTGCCTCAGCCTTCTGAGTAGCTGGGACCACAGGCATGCACCACCATGCCTGCTATTTTTTTCTATATATTTTTAGTTGTCCAGGTAATTTTTTTCTATTTTTAGTAGAGACAGGGGTCTCACTCTTGCTCAGGCTGGTCTCGAACTCCTGAGCTCAAACTATCCACCCGCCTCGGCCTCCCAGAGTGCTAGGATTACAGGCGTGAGCCACCATACCTGGCCATGGTCAGGCTTATTGACATGCTCCCAAGATGAAACCAAGGACAACATATATATTGTTGTATCTTTTTCATTCAGGAACAAAAATGTAGAATAGTTCAGAATAAGCTTTTAGAGGAATTTTGTTTAAAAAGCATATAAGCACTGTTGAGGAGAAATGACTCCTGTGGAGTGGTTTGAAGAAGGTAAAAGTGGACATAACACATAGTGATGGTCTATTCCAGATGACATGGAGTCTGGGCAACAGTAAGAAACCATTGTGGCAATTATTAATAGATACTGATCGCCAGGAAGAAAGAAAATCATCGGGAGGCTGAATCAGAAGGATCACTTGAGCCCAGGAGTTCGAAGCCAGCCTGGGCAGCACAATGAGACCCCCATCTCTAATAACAATAAACAAAAAAAGTCCCTGGGAAATCTGCTTAAGGGCTATGAGGATGGACACCTAGATAGTGTTGATCTAACTAGTCAGGGAGGACTTAACTAGAGACAATAGTAAATGTATCGAGAATGAATGTTAAAGCCAAAGCAGATTGCTAGAAGTAGATTTTCTTAGATTTGAGGTAAGTTACTGGTCTTTGATTTCATTCACCTGCCTATGTCAGAGTTATTTTTGCGGCCTTTACTCCTAATCTCCACCCTGGGGGCCTCCCCTTCCATCCCCAACTTCTCATATCTAGTAATTCTTCTGCTTGGACCTGGCCGAGAGAGGATCTTAATTCCGTTAGACATGACCAGTTTGGGTTCACAGTTTGACCGTACCCTCTGGCCTCCTGAATGTTAGGTTGCCCAGTCACTTCTAACACAACCATCAGGGAACTTTCTGCTGTATCTTTGGAGAAACCTCATTCCTTTCTGCCAGTTGGTTTTTCTGGATCTCTGATGACTCACAAAGATTCCCTTAGTCCTCCCCACAGTTAATCCATAGTTCTGGGTTCCTCCAGCATTTTTGTTTGCTTCTGTAATCCTTGGTATCAGAGAGGTCAGCTGAGTTGCTTTGTCACTTTGGTGGTAGAGGGCATGTGTCTTTCCCTTAATTTATGACCTATGGAATCACATTGGCCAAAAAGCCTTGTCAGAACTTCAGAATGTTATAGACATGCTTTCTATGGCACATTTTACCAGACTATTGCCATTAATACCAGACTATTGCCACAACACATTTACTGTTAGAGAATTGGGGTTAATCTGCTAATCAGTATCTCCTGTAATAACTGACAGCAATGCCACAAGATCAGTTTGCCCTCTCTTCCTAGATCCCATACTTCTGTTTCTGTCTTTCCTGTTTACTTTGTGCATGCCCTCTTTCTTTCTTCCCCATCCCTCATTCCCAGAGTCTTTCTACCCCTCCTTTTCCTCCTCATATGTGGCCTTATTAAGGAGAGAAGAGTATTGTCAAACTTCAGTTTGGATTAGCATTTCCTTTAAACAGACATTAACATGGCAATCACATAATTGAATGTGTAGCTGTCATGTGACAGAATCTTAGTTTTACTTTACGGATTACTGGTCATTATTCTAAAGCAGTAAGCCCTGGTCTAAATAAGCAATGGTTGACTAATTTAGGGTATTTGGAAACTTGTTAAAGAAGTCTCTGTGCAACAGTGTCTCTTAGAAGAAGATAAGCCTTGACTTATAAAGCAATGACACAGCTTCTGATTAAAAACCCTCCTGCCCTTTATATTTGAGAGCAGTGCTAAGTCTCACAATTAGTTAAATCGTTGTAAAGAGAGAAAAGAAAACTGTTGCATACTCCACTGCTCTGTGACCATCTCAAAGATTATGTGATTAACTCAGCTATAGTGGGTGGCTAATTGGCTGAGCTTTAATCTTCACACCATCAACGATGTAGAGGATTATAGGGGATAGGAAGTTGTTTAGAGTTCAAGATGGTAGTTATATGTCAGGAAGGATATATTAACAAGCACACCAATTGCTAAAATCAAAAGATGATGATACAAAATGTCCATGTTTTCTGAGTGTAGATTTTTTACATTTAATTTTAGATATATATTTTTTCCTTGAGCTACCATAAAAAAGCATGGTATTTCCAATGTATATTTCATATCACTGTATTGGTAGCCAAGAGGGGCAAAAGAAAAATTTACATTGAGTCATACATTAAAAATACACCACCTTCATTTTAAACTATTGAATATTTGATATCTGTTTAAAGCTTCATTTATAGGAAAGATCATTTACATCTAATAGATTTTTTTAAAGAACCATTGATTTATGCAACTTTATGTTGCTTAATGTTATTAACACATGACCAAGCTACTCTTCTAGGAGTGGGAAATTGCTAAGGAATATATACTTGCATCATCAGCTAGCTCATGGAGACAATGGATAAGCCATAAATATTTATCCCTTTGATTTATGCCCCAGAAATTCAGTGACTTCCTAGCTTTTCTGACATGTAAGGATGCGCTCAAATCAATACAGCTTTGCTTTTTTTCTCTATTACTTCAGCCCAAGGATAGTTGAACTAAGGCAGTATAAAGTACAGTTAAGAATATTAAATAAAATTCCCTACTAGTTTAATGAAAAATAGGTAAGGAAGAAAAATGTAGTAAAGCAAATCTTCTTTCACTTAATAGGTATTTCTTGAGTGCCTACTATGTGCTACACACTGGTACTGGGAATGTAATAGAAAAAAATCAAAACAAAAAATACCTGCTATTTGCAGTTGAGTTGTGTACAGTCCAGTGAGAGAGACTGACATGAGATAAAGAATCACACAAATAAGTAAAATAAATTCAACAGAAAACTATATTGTGTTTTAAGAGAATGCCAGTGGGGAGCTGAGTTACCTAGGCAGACCACAGATTTAATACTTAATCATTTTTTTCTTGATCAGATTTTAAATACTGCAAGGACAGAGACCAAAGCCTAACCTAGTGCTTAATAAATACTTGCTCAATGAGTGAACATCTCTGGTTTTTTTTGTATCTTCCATAACACCTATCACAGAGTTGGGTATAGAGCAGGTGTATTTTTGACTGCTGTTAACTTCTCTAACTTTTAAGTTAGACAAATGAGAGATCCAGTTAACAGCTCAATGATACTGTCAAGGATCCTGGTTCTTGCTGTCTCTTCAGTTTGCCTTCTTCAGAATGTTCCTTTTCTCTGAGGAGAAAATTTTTGTTGATTGACAGGTTGGCTGAGACATAGGCTGTACTCTGGTAACTAAACAAACCTGGGAATATCGACTTCTAATATGTGAAAGCTTTTTTGCCTGCCTCATGTAAAGTCTGTCACGTAAAGGTGACTCAGAGATTCAGGTGTTTCCGTCTTAGGGCTGTGCCGTCATGACACAAGGCCTACATGTTCCCCTTGACTGGAGAAGAGAGGGTGTAGAGAACTCATACTCTCTTGTATGCTTGGGCCTGCAAATTTCACACATTCAGCCATTGGCCAGTAACCAGTCACGTGGCTCCAGCCTAACTGTAAGGGAAGCTGGGAATGTAATCTGTCTGTATGCTCAAGAGCACTTGGTGAAGCGGACAGCTTTGTCTCTGACTCACTGATTATTTTGGGTAGTTTGATGGAAAGATAAGTTACTTTGGTGCATAGTCTTGCTGCTCTCTTATTCAGCAAAGCTTAGAATCAGAAGTTACTAGAGGCACATGAGGTGGGCTGAGAGGTGACCATGGTGGAATTTGTTTATCACTTACGATACCTGTTCTTGAAGAGTTCAGTCAGGTAGGGGAAACAAAAACAGATTACACCACCTTGAAATTAGTGTAGATGAGTCTATAGAAGTGTCATAAAGACTAGAAAGGAGGGCTTTTTTTAGCAGTCTGGAAAAGGAGGTGCTGCTTATTATCCTGAAGTTTGTTCGGGGATACCTGGGTTTGGCTACTGTGCTAGTCTAGCAGTGGGACACCCACGGCTGTACATAGTGGATAACCTTACTCAAAATGGCTTAAATAAGGAAAAACATCCATGTACTAACAGGCCAGTGATGCCATCAAGGATCTAGGTTGTTGCTGCTGCTGCTTTGCCTTCCTCAGAGTGTTGGTTTTCTCTTCAGATAGACTTCTCTCATGGTCTCAGAAGAGATGTAAGCAGTTCCCAGCCACACTCCAAACATGCCAATAGGAGAAGAAGGGGACTGTGCTTTGTATAAGTAATGTATTCATGTGGCTAAGAAATCTAAAAAGCTTTTAACAAGGTTTAGTGAAAACCCTCCAACTATGTGTCCCCCATTCCTCAACTTAAGTAATTACTGTTAATAATTTTTGGCACATCCTTCCAGGATTCTCTTAAGCACATACCAGCAAATATGAGTATATTATTTCCCTCCATCTTTTATACAAATGGTGGCATATCATACATTACCATTCTGTAACATTCTTTTGTCACCTGATCAAAATATCTTGGATATTTTCCCAATCATGACATAAGGTTTTGTCATTAGTTTTATAGCCTTATAATATTTCATTGTATGCATGTACTATAACTTATTTAATTAGTCTCTTATTAATACATATGTGTATTGTTTTCAGTCTTTCTCTATTACAGAAATAAAGTAGTGAATAACCTTAAATGTAAAGGATTTTGCATCTGTGAAAGTATATCTCTAGATAAGTTTTTAAAAGTAGGATGGCTGGGTCAAAGGGTTTATGCATTTGTAATTTTGACAGCATTTGGCAAGTTGCCTTCCAGTGAGGTACAACCGTTTATACTTGGACCGGCCACTTGTGTGAATGCCTGTTTCCTTATGTAGTCTTTCCCAAGAGTATTATTAAGCTTTTTTATGCTACTCTAAACTAATGTATATAGTTTTATATAGTAATATCTTAGTAGGGTTTTATATAATTATTATAGTGAACCGAGGTTATAAAAAATTCTCCCGTGTTTTTGTTTTTTTTGTCTGTTCATGGTTTTATAATTGCTAAATATTTGATCCATTTAGAATTGGTTAAGAGTATGAATCCCACTTTTTTTCCTATTTGGATACCCTATTTTTGCAACTGACTGCATTTTTTTTATTGTTGTTCATTTTCAAATTTGAAATGCTATCTTTATCATGTACATTCCCATATATACTTTGGTCTATTTCTGGACTTAATAATGTGTTCCATTGGTCCCCTCTACTCATGTGCTAGTATCACATTCTTCTAAATATTTAAGTTTTCATACTTGATAGGGCCAGTCTTCTCTTAGTAAACTTCTTTTTAGGAGTTTTGCTTATTTTTCTTACGTGACCTCCAGAATCAGCTAATCTAGCTGCAAAAAAGAAGGAAACAACCTAAGAGTATCATTTTCATCCCATCCTTGTCAAAACTATCTTTGGGATTATTTCCTGTGTTAACAGATAATAAACAGGTCTTCGCTGATTTAATTTTTTAAAAAGATAAACCTTAAAAAAAAAGGGGGGGATTACATTAAATCTTGAAGTCCTTTATATTGCTGAATTTTCCTATCCAAGAACATGGGATGTTTTTTCATTCGTTCAAGCCATTTTTCAGGTCTTTCAGCAGTGTTTTCTTCAATTAAGTTTAACACATTTCTGGTTAAAGTTATTCCTGGTTTTTTAATCTTCTTGGTTGCTGTTTTAAATTCAGTTTTTTATTTCATCATACTTTTTGATTGTTGTTTATATGAAAGCTATTGATAATTGATGGATAGAAATTGGCTATTAATATTATAGCCACTTTCTTAATTCTCTGATAGTTTTTAGTAGTAGTTTTTCCTCTTGATTCTCTTGTATTTTCTAGTTACTTGTTTTTTAAGAGCAATGAAATGCTTCCTGGAAGCTTCCTAATTGACTTTGGCTCAAAATAGAAGTAGGCTAGGATTGTATCATGTGACCATGTCATACCAAAAACCATGGGAGAGTGGGGTTGCTGTGATTGGCATAGTTGATTCAGAAGAGAGATTTCTGGACTGAAAATGAGGATGGGGTCATGTTCTCTGGCCAGTAGAGGCCTGGACAATGTTGAAATTCTGACAATAAGTGAGAAGAGACAAAGATGTTGGGTAGGCAGATAGTAGTGTCTATATTAGCTCTTGACTGTAACTCCCTTAGCAGCAGTAACAACTCTCTTTATCTTGAAGTCTCTTTAAGAACTAGAGACTCATGGTTCTTCAATTAAACCTTGATAAAAATTGTCATTTCCTGTTACTTCACCTATTCCTGAAATCCCAGAAAAGTGATAGCTCACTGGCCTTTTGGGTTATTTTATTTAGGGTCAAGTGGAACCTAAATCATTGCTTTAAATCTCCAATTCCATTATTTAAGAAGCTGGGATATTTATACCTACCACTTGTCTTCCTAAAGAGGTTTAGGAAAAATACTTTTGAAATGCAACTCAGTTTTAACAGTGACACATTTATATAATAATAGTTTCATAGAGCTGATTTCTTCTGCAGACAGATAATCTTGTATATTTCATATTCTTGCTTAATTACATTTTGAGAGGTAATAGCTTATAGCCTTGTCTCCACATTCTGGAGAAATGTAACAGGTTAATCTGGTGTATGACAACAAGAGGGAGTATTTGAAATAGGGACTGACCTAAAAATCTGGAATATATAATATATTGCCTTAGCAATATATTATATATATATTTTCCCCCTATATTAACTAGTAATCTTGATACCAGCCATATAATGTATATGATAACCATGTTTTCTTGGGGAAAAAAATTGGATATGTCATATGACAAAGTATTTTTTGTGACTCTTCTTGGTGGAAGAGGCAGCTTGGTTGATAGTGTTAGGCCAAAATGTTGACAATTAGGGATATTCCAGCAGTTTATGAACTAATAGAATATTTGTTTTTGAAGAATTTTTAAAAGTAGTGTATTATGTGGTAAAAAGTGATACTGTACAAAAGAGTAATCAATGAAGATTGAGGCTCCCTCCCACTTCTAACATGCAGTTTTCCATTTCCTTCCCAGAGGCAGCCACTTTTAACAGTTTTTTTGTATATCCTTCCAGAGATATATTACTCGCATTCAAGGATATACACACATAGACATGTGCACACACACACATCCCCAGTCTGTCTTTTACCTTTATTTTTTAACATGAATTATAGTATAATATGTACTCTTTACTATGCATTATCTGTTTTGCTTAACAGTATATCTTGAAGATTATGAAGTAGAATGTTTAAACAGTAGTACTCTTAGATATCTTCAAACTGTCTCAGAACTTGGCAAGGTAGCTATTCGAAGTTTGTAGGTTATATATGTACAAATGGGACTGGTTATTGCTTGAAGGGATCTCTAGTTATTTAGTCTGGATTTTTTTTTCCTCCGTAGGATAGGAAAGGAAGCTCTATTAGCAGTCTGACTTCCAAATAGAGACTAAATGTAAAGAAAGATTATCCATTTGGATGATTTGATCAAGCAAATGAAACCGTGAGATTTCATTGATGATACCTTGAGATCTGAATGAATATTGGCCATTGCAACTCCACATCATTGATCACGTGAGCAAAGATATCTGGCTATTGCTGTGTGAAATGTGATGAAGCGTAGTCCGTCCACAGTGGTTAGCAGCAGCAACCTAGTAGCTTCTCTCCTCAAGAGGTTTTAAAAGCTAGGCAAAACAGAAATATCAAATGAAAAACAAAGATACTATTTATGATAGTTAAAAAAAATAAAATATGTAGGAATGAGTCAAATGAAAGATGTATGAGACCTCCACACTGAAAACTATAAAATATTATTTAGAGAAATTAAGGAAAACCTAATATATAGTAGTTCCCTCTTATCCACAAGGGATATATTTCAAGACCTGCAGTGGATTCCTGAAACTTTGGGTAGTTCTGAACCCTACATATATTATGTTTTTTCCTATACATACAAACCTATGATAAAGTTTAATTTATAAATTAGGCAGAGAGATTAACAATAACTAAAAAAAATAGAACAATTATAACAATATACCATAATAAAAGTTATATAAATATGGTCTCTCTCTCTCTCTCTCAGAGTATCTTACTGTATGTAATATTTTCAGACCACAGTTGACTGCAGGTAACTGAAACCATGGAAAGCAAAATCGCAGATGCGGGATTCTGTGTTTAGAGATTGAAAGACTCAATATTGTAAAGATGTCAGTTCCTTCAAGATTGATTTGTACAGTTAGAGCAAACCCATTTATGGTCCCCAGCCAGTTTTTTTGTTTATATTTTATTCCTTGAAAAGCTGATTATAGCCACAGTTTATGTAGTAATGAAGAGACAAGAAGAGCCAAGGCAATTTCGAAGAACACAAAGGCTGGAAGACTGACATTACCAGTTATGGAGACTTATCATAAAGCTGCAATGTGTTGTTGGCACAAGGACAGGGAAGTGAACTAGTGAACAAAATAGAGAGTTGAGAATCAGCCCCATACACATAATGTCACCTGATTTATGACAAAGGTAGTCTTTCCAATAAATGGTATTATGTCAACCGGATATACATACGGGGAAAAAACAAATCTTGGCCTCTGCTATCACCCTGCATAAGAAATCAGTTCCAAAACAAGTGTAGATCTAAATGTGAAGGGTCAAACAAGAGAGCTTTAAAAAAAAAATAGGAGAATATTTTTATGAACTTGGGATAGGCAAAGATTTCTTAACCAGGCCAAAGAAAGCACTAACATAAAGAAAACATGATTAGTTGGACATCATTAAAATGAGAAATTCTGTTACAAAAGATATCACAAAGAGTGAAAGACAAGCCACAGAATGGAAATCTATATTTGCAGGGTATATATCTTACACAAGAAATGTATCATGGATATATAAAGAACCCCTATAATTCAAGAAAAAGGCAGACAACCCATTAGAAAAAAATAGCCAAAGACTGGAACTTGGATTTCACAAGAGGATATTCAATGGGTGAACATATGAAAAGGTATTCAACTTCTCTAGTCATCAAGAAATTGTGAACTAAAACCATGATATCATACCATTACACCCCAATAATGACTAAAATTAAAATGACAGACTTGTCTGGTGTTGCTAGGATGTGGAGTGACTGGAATTCTCATATACTACTGGTGGGATTATAAATTGTACAACCTCTTTGGAAAACTGTATTTGCTAAAATGCAACTGTACGAAAGATAGGTACAAGAATGTTTAGAGTAGTGCTAATCTTAATAGTCCCATCTGGAAACGACGCAATGTCCATCTATATTATAATGGTTAGGTACGGTATGGCATATGCAGCAAATGAGAATGAACAATCTACAGCTACACACCACGCTGTGAAAGAATCTCACAAACATCATGTTGAGTGGAATGGGCCAGACACAAGAATACATGTTGTGTGATGCCATTCGGTAAAGGCAAAACTTATTTATAGTGTTATAAATCATAACAGTGGTTCCCTTTGGAGGAAGGAATGGCTACAAAGGGACACAAGGGGGCTCCTGGGGTTCTGGTAATGCTTTGTTTCTTGCTCTGGGTAGTAGTTAACTGTGAGTATTCACTTTGTGAATTATCTTTGAGATGTACACTTATGATTTTTCTGTTTGTATGTTCTACTTAATTAAAGAATAAGTACAAATACATACACATGTTTGTCTACTCCAGGTATATATATTACACATATATGTAAGTATATATGGTTATGTACATATGCTTATATATGTATGTATAATACCTACACACACTTACATACATACTAATGCATTCATGTCTACATTCTTCTCTCTCCCTCTCTGTAAGAGCTATATCCTGAACTGACCACAAGATGGAGATGTAAGTTAATAGAAGAAATTTACACAGCCCTCCCCAGTTACTAGATTTTGAAAAGTTAGGGTTTTTCTGCCTTGAAAGTGAGGAGAGCATGTTACTATTGCTTGTATCTACTAACTTTAGGAAGGAATCATATCACCTTCTGTTTCTCTCTTTAACTTTTCCTTCCTCCTCTGTGTAACTGTAGACCTGTTTGTCATTTTTATATACCTCCCTCTTAATGGCACTCTGTAGACTTTGCCCCAACCCCAGTCTGTTTATTCTTGTTTCTTTCTCTCGTCTTCCTTTCTTATCTTTTCCTTTCATATCTTTCTCTTCTATGTTCTTTCCTTCTGGAAAAATATGCTTGATTTTGGCATTTCTCAATTTTAGTTTTTGTCTCCTATTAATTTTTATTTTTTTTAAAGAAGAGGGATGCTTTCAATACCTCTTTCTAATAGTTTCTACTTCCATTGTCAATTACTTTTGTGGATTTTGTTTTATTATTATCATCCCTTCTCCCATTCCCTTCCCCCTCCATCATGGGGAAATAACCCTTTAATTGGATTTAAAATAAATTATTAGCATGGTACATGCTCATTATAACAAGTCAAACCATGCTGAGTATAACTCAGAAATTAATATTCTCTCTCTTTCCCTCCCTCCAGTGCCATCTCCTAAAGTGACCAGTCTTAACTGTTTGGAGGGTTTTCTTTCCCACATCTATTTGCGCTTATACAAATACAAATTTACATATATATTTACATAAATATGAATTTTCCTTTTCTGTTTTTTATGAAAGCAGAATTATACTATGCATATTTCTCTGTGATTTTTCCATTTAAATTAGGACATTCCTCCAAGTCACTAGACCTAATAAATTCTTTTCAAAAGCTATATTCCACAGTATAAATATGCAGTCATTTTTCCAGCCACTCCCCCATTGGATGGACGTTGGGTTGTTTAGTTTTTTGCCATTACAAACAATGCTGCAGGTAGATATCTGTAAGCCCAAAGTAGGGTTACTGGGGACAAAGGTATGGGTGTCTAAAATTTAACAGGTACTGCCATGTCTGTTTCTTAAAAGCTATGGTGCTTTACATTCCCTCCAGCCATATATGGGAGAGCCTCTCTCCCTGCACCTTAGCTCTTAGTGGGTGTTACAGAACCTGTTAGGTTTTGCTGGTCTAATGGGGAAAAAAATGGTGTCTTGTTTTGAATTATAGTCCTTAACTACTGGTAGACTTGTGACTTTTGGTATGGAAAATAAAAAGATTCCCTACCCCTGCACGTATTAATTTTAAATTATAAAAATTATTTGAGAATTGGAAAAGAAAAAAAGTTTCAGTCCATGAATAAGCAGGAAGAAGAAAGAGGAGTTACCTATACATACTGTATTTTAGTTCATTATGTTGACTTAAAAAAAAAAATTCTGTTCTTAGAAGGGAATGCAGAAATTATGTGCCATTTGGGGAGGTCTTTCTATCTTGCACAAAACAGCTAGAGGATCGTACATGATAGTGTGCTGCGTTGTGTGGTGTGGGCCATAAATGGTCTAGGTCTAGGAGATTAGAAAAGAGTAGGTAGAATTGGTACACCATATATTTTCTTTTTTACTTGTGTACTTTCTTGAATCTTGCTCTTTCTAGAGCAATAGCTTCCATACCAGTCTGCATATTGATGCCCAGCTGGTTGTATATAAGTCATCTGGGGAAGCTTACACTTCCTAGGCCCTGCCCACAGAGGGAAAGGATGTCATGGTTAAAAGTGTAGGTGTCCATCTCAACAATTTGCCTTTTTAGATATGAATTAGATGAGTTGGTATAATAAAACGTAAGGTTATTGAGGTGGAAAACATTGTTATATAGGTGGTCCTTGGCTTTTGTGCATCTTAAATGTGTATGCATTTTTCACTGACACTCTTTGCTATGGTCTGAATATTGGTGCCCTACCCAAGATTCATATGTTGGAACCTAATACCCAATATGATAGTATTGAAGAGGTGATTAAGTCACAAGGGCTCCACCCCCACAAATGGGGCTAGTGCCCTTATAAAAGAGGTTGAAGGGAAGAGCATCCTTGCTCCTTCTGTGATGTGAGGACACATAGATGGTGCCATCCATGAAACAGAAAAAACCCTCACCAGACACCATATCTGCTGGTGCCTTTTGAAACTGGACTTTTTAGCCTTCAGAACTGTGAGCAATAAATTTCTGATCTTTATAAATTGCCTAATCTAAGGTATTTAACTGCCTAAACGGAGTAAGAAATTGATACCAGAAGTGGGTACCAATTTGTATACCATGTCTTTTTTTCTCTTGTGTACTTTCTTGAATCCTGCTCTTTCTAAAACAATAGTTTCCATACCAAGCTGCCCAGATGGTTGCATTAGTCACCTGAGGGAGCTTATGCATTCCTGGGTCTTTCCCACAGAGGGAAAGGATGCCATGATAAAAAGTGCAGATATCCATCTCAATCATTTGTGTTTTTAGGTATGAATTAGATGGTATAATATAAAGCAAGGTCATTGAGTCTAGTAGAAATGTTGATTACTTAGGAGGTCCTTGACTTCTGTGTATCTTGATTGTATATATGTATCATTCATTGATGCTCTTAGTCTTTTAATGCCAAATTTTGATTTTTGAACATCAACTAACAAACTTAAATTTCTGTTACTGTTGGTAACACTGCCTACCAGGCAATAATTTTGTTTCATTAGACTTGCATCTTTGTTCATAGAAGTGTTAATTTGCACAAGTAATTACATATTGTATTGCTTTTTATCTTTATAAAGTGAGTGAGAATGGAAACAAATATACTAAATAAGGTGAAAATAGTAGTGTTGAGACAAAGGTTGAAACCATTAGGCATGCCAAATGCAAAATATAGATTGTTTATCTCAATTGGGCACTTATTGGATTTGTCATAACTGCATTTGGTTATGAAGAGCAAAGTGAAAGACAATGCAGAGTTGTTATTGAAGATAGTGTCAAAAGGCATGGCTCTAGGAACAGAAACTCCCTCATGTAAGCATGCTGTTGACTTTTGTGCACTTTATTTCTTTTTTTAATATATATATTTTTGATACATAATTGTACATATTTATGGGGTATATAGTGTGATATTTCAATACATATTGTACATGTATGTAATGATCAAATCGGGATAATTAGTATATCCATCACCTCAAAAATTTGTAATTTCTTTGTATTGGCAACATTCAAAATTCGCTCTTCTAGCTATTCAAAAAAACCATAAATTATCATTTACTATATTCACCCTACCATGCCATGGAACACCAGAACTCCTGTATCTCTTAACCACCATCTCCCTCTTTTCCAAGCCTCTAGTAACTATTATTCTACTGTCTACTGCTACAGGATCAACTTTTTAAGCTCCCATGTAGTAGTGAGAACATTAACATTCTGTTTCTAGACATGTTTTAAAGTGTGCGTTCTGTAGTAAAGTAAGGAGCTGCTTACAATGAGTGGTAATCACTAGAATGTTGTAGTTGAACTTTGACCAGCAGATGGCTCTCAGTCACCATAAATTTGGCAGAGCAGCTACTTCATCTCTTTTTCTTGGTATTCTTATATTTTTTGTATATCACCCCTTCTTGCTCCTCTTCTGTTAGTACTTTTAAGGTACCATGACCATGAAACACTTAAGGTAAAGAACTGTTCTTTTTAGTTTTATTTGCTAGATTTTAGATTCTCTAGGTGATTCTCAGGAACAGCAGTCTGGGGTTTCTGAAATTCGAGTTTAAGGCCAAAATAATGACTTCCGATGGCCTTTGCATTTCTGTTGTATTGCATTTCTGTTCTGTGAACTGTTTTATTGAGGTTTTTATTTAATGTTAAAACTTTTTATTGGTTAATTTGACTGGCAATGAATTTGTTTGAAATTAGAATATTGAATCGTGGTAGATCTTAGAGGTGCTACATGTAGTGCAATTTCCTTGGATAATATGTAAGAAAGATATTTTCCTTGTTTGAGTTCTTATTTGTTCTGAATTAATATTCGATGGAAATTATTTATTCAATTTAACAAAAGATTTTTTGAGTTATTTACTTTGCAGTAGGCACAATGTTAGGTATTTATTATCTCTAGAGAATCAGCATGATGAGATCAGGTATTTATGTCTCTCTTGTTCACTTCCAAGTTGCTTGATTAGTGCCTAATACATAGAAGGCATTCAGTAAATATTTGTTGGATGGATAGATGGAAGGCAGGAACAGCTGAAGGAAGGAAGGATGGAATACAAAAAAATAGGACAGAGTATGGGACTAAAAGAAGTCCAGTAAATGTGGCTAGAAGCATTCACACATCCATAGATCATGATCTTGAAGGATTGATTTTATTTTGGAGTTGTTACTAGGATCTATGTTGACTTGGAAAGGTAATGAAAAGGTTCCCTTCCCCTAAGTTGTGTCAATTCCTCCAGGTTGCTCAGGTTTGAAAATCTGTGTCCCCTCTGTCCAGTCTATTCACCAACACTTGTGGAATTCCCCTTTGAATTGCTATGTTAATTGTCCCTTTCTCTCTTCTCTCTTGTCATTTCCCCTGTCCAGACCCCCATTACTTCCCACCTACATTACCACACTGGCCTTTGGCCTGGCTCCCTGACTGCAGCCTCTCTTCAGTATAATCCAGTCTGCATATTGTTGCCAGATTTTGTCTCTAAAGAATTTGTGTCAAAGAATCTATTTCTGATTGAAATTTGAGCCTCTGTGCATCTTTATATTCACAAAAAGAAACCACAAAAAAAAAAAAAGTTTTGAAAAAAGGACTTACCTTCTTACACCATAGTAGCCTTTTTACATCTATAGCAAATCTAGTTTTGTAGACTCAATTCACTGACACTCGAAATATCTTCTCTAGTCCTAACTACAAACCTCCCTGTGGTCTGTGAATACTCAAACACTGATATTTTTTCCAGACAAAACAAACATTTTATATAGTCACTTTGACATCTTTTTGAAATGCTAAGAAAAGCTAAAGAAAGCTACTTCTTGGAATTCACTGCTTTTCGAATTCTGTATTCAGTTGATAAGAACGCCCTCCCTATGAACTCTAACAAGCTTCAACTTCATTTGTCAGCAGAAAGACATGGATTGTCTGCACCCCCCACCACACCGATATTATCACAATTTAAATAATGTACATCATTTTCTTTTTAGAATGAAAATGAAATCATTTTATGCCTTTAGCAGTGATTGTGAAGCTTACTGGTTAAATCTTGATAAGATAGATATCTAACATTTATTAACATGACATTGATTCCATTTGTTCAAGTTTCATCTTGAAAGAATATGAATACAAATTATTGATTTACTTTAAAAAATTTCAAGTCTATTCTAAACTCAGAAGCATACTATTTAGCATTTCCTTTTTTTTTTTTTTTTTAACTTTGCAGAGGAGAAATGCTCCTTACATGTCATATCAGAAGTGAGTTTGAGCTACAAGGTGTTTTACTGACAGAATTCCCTTTCACGTAATTCTCTCCATCTGCTTGAACAATATCACTCTTTACTGCTCAAGTCTTGAAGGCAGGTTGATTAAATTTTGTTTCGCTTGGGTTATTTTTTTTTTTAATCTCTCAAGATAAAAATGTTAAATCCTTCTCTCATTTTTGTCTCTCTTGCTTAAAAACCTCAGTGGTTTTCCTAGTTCTGTTTCATAAACATCTACCCAGTGCTTATTCTCTGGCATATTCCAAGGCTGCTGTTTTGGTCCTGGGGATATAAACATAACTGTCATGTGGCCTCTTTCCTCACAGAGCTCATAATTTAGGAAGAGAGACAGATGAGTAAATAACTAACTACAATCCTGCTTGATAAATGCCACGTTAGAGGTTGTGAGCAAAGTGCCATGGGAGCACCAGCGAGTGATTAATTCAAGGGAAGGGGGTGGGGACAGGGATCAGGAAAGACTGAGCAGCAGAATTGACATTTGAGTTGAGCCTTAGGGGATGAATAGAATTTTGCCAGATGGACAAAGGGGGTGGGGGTGGGGCCACTCCAGACTCATACAAAAACATGAGAGTGTGAAAGTTTGTGCCTTTGTTGAGCAGTGGTGAAGGAGAAGTAGGGTATGGAAGGGGGGATGTTGCGAGATCACTGGGGCCATGTTGGAAAGTTTACACTTGATCTGTAGCTTCTAGGGAGTCATGAAAGTTTTGAAAGAGGGAAAGAATATGGTGAGATCTCTGTTTCAAAAAGATGGTTCTGGCAGCAGCTGAGTGTAAGATGATTTGAATGAGGGTCCCTGGGAACAAGGAGACCCGTCAGAAGGCTGTGGCCATGTTCTACATGAGAGGCAATGAGGGACTGAACCTAGGCAGCACTAGTGGGAATGAGGGCATGGATTTGAAAACCATCTGTGAGAGAGGCCTTGGTCACTGATGAGATATGGGAGGGAGGAGGCCGAAAAATGACTTTGATGACTTGGGAATACGGTGACCCAAAATGGAGCACATCGCAGAAGAAACAGCTTATGGGGTGAAAATACTGAACCTGATTTTGGGATACGTTGAGTTTGGGGAGGATCACCCAGTTGGAGATTCCTAATGAAAAGCCATAAACGCAGATACAAGGGTCTGTAGGAAAATATCATGGGCAGAGGTAAATTTGTAAGTCTCTAGCATCGTGATTTGCAATCAGGGCAAGGGGTAGGAGGACACGTCTTGGCTGAGTTTTTATATATGGGGTTTCTTTTCAATTATGTGCCACTTCTTCCCCCAGTGCCAGATTCTGATATTGCCCTGCTAGGGAGAGGAGCTTGCCCCTCCCCACCTTTAGCTGTGAACCCACCACCATCATGAATCAAGAGTATGTGTCTGATTTCATTTGTGCTGGGCATAGAATATAAGCATTAGTAGCATCTGTTCTTACAGTCTGAAGTCACTGGAACAGATAGACTTGCTCAGAGAGAGACAATATAGTGAGAAGAGCAGATCTAAATGACATTCCCAAGGAATACTAACGTTTAGGGGCAGATGGGGGAAGAGGCACTTGCAAATTATAAAGAAGGAACTGTCAGTGGAGGGGAGAGGTATTGAGGAAGCCAAGGGAGTAGAGGCTTGACAGTCAGGGCATAAGGTCAGCTGTGATAAATGAGGCCTGAACGAGAAGCCCGGTGAAAACTGGGAAGAGGATTTGGCAGTAAGGAGGTTGTGGGTGAGAAGAGTTTTGGTGGAGTGCTGGGGCAGAACTTGGATTGTAGTGTGTTGAAGAGTGAACCAGGGTCAGGAAGGGAGCTGGTGAGCATAGCTTATCCTTTAAGAAATTTTGGCTGTGAGTAGGAGAGAAAGTAGTCACTTGAGGATTTATAGGATAGGGAAGTACTAGTGGAAAGCTAAAATTATAAGATTCTGAAAGAGTATGAGGATGAAAGGTATTAAAACAAGTGGAGGCTCACCATGGCTAACTATGTTGGACTTAATTCTATATCCAGTCTCCCAAATCTCACCCATTCCCCACTCATCCTGTGCACGTTTATGGGACACATTCCTTGCTCTGCAGACTCATACACGTTTTTACCTTTTTTGGAATGCCTTACCATCTCTTCCTCACTCAGCTAGATGAGTCTTGAGTCTTGGTCGAGTCTTGAAGTGGCAGAAAGGGAGTACCTTGTGTTAAGATTCAGAAGTTGTGAGCTGAACCCTTAGCTCTGCCACCTTGTATGTGACCTTGAGAAAATCAGTTGATGTCTCTCTGCTCTGGTTTTATCGTCAGTAATACTTGTTCTGACTCATACACAGGCTTGTGTATGATTCACAAGATGATGTTTGTGAAATGCCTTTGAAATCACAAAATACAGCACCAATGTATGATAGCATAATTTCCTAATAACGCTTCTTATTGCTTTCATTCATTCATTTGTGGCTTTTGCTGAAAGAATTAATTCATGCAGTGTTTTTCTTTCAGTGCCTATTATGATGCCAGGCATTGAGGTTAGAGCGATGCCCTTGTGGAGCTTGTAGTCTAGCATGGGAGATGGAAAATAAATGTGTCATAGCTCGTGGTTTAAGTGCTGTAAAGAAAAAGTAAGCAGGATGAGGAGGAAGAGGGAGAATGAGTGACAGGAAGGGATGCTCTTTTAGATGGAGTAGGCAGGGAAACCTCTTTGAGGAGGTGACATGTGAGCAGAGATCGGATGAAGTGAGGGAGCAAGGCGACATGACCATCTGGGCAGGAGTGCCTCAGCCCTGAGATGGGAGTGTGCTCATGTGCTCTGCAACAGCAGGGAGGCCAGGGTGGCTTGTAGGTTAAAGATGTTGCGTGTTATGCTGAGGGTGATCAGAAGACACTGGAAGGTTTTGAGCAGAGGAAGCAGATTTATTTTTACAGTGATCACTTTTGCAGCTGTGTGGGGAGCAGACTGCAGGGGGTAGGGGTAGAAAGAGGAGAGAGGCATACAGGGTGGAATAGAGCAGAGTAGAGGAGACATGGTCTGATTCTAGATACATTTCAAGGGATTTTCTAATAGATGATGTGGGGTATGAAAGATAGAATCCAAGGTTTTGGGTCTGAGCCAATGGGTCAGTGGTGGACTTAAACAGAAATTGAGAAGATGAGGGGAGAGGGGAATGGATTTTATGGGGAAATGGATCTTTTTTTTTTCTTCTGTTCTTATTAATGCAGTTTAGTACTTAATGAGAAAAACCTTAAAGCTGCAAGGATCTTAAAGATCATCTAATTCAGCAATTTCTGGCAATGGGAAATCATCTTCTGCAGGATTAAAAAGAATGAATATCTCCCCCCACCAAGACAAGTTTTTCCACCCACTCCCCAACAGCGCTGTAAATGAGGGTATCATACTCCTCAGGTGTTGGGCCAGAAAGAAGGTTGAGAACCACTGACCTACTTAGTTTGCTTATTTTATGGGTGAGAAAACCAGGACTGCAGAGGTTACTGGAGTTGCCCAGGGATATAAAGCTAGATATTCTTTTATCCTAATGTATTTCATGTTGGTTAGTTTCTCTTTTCCATTTGATTATAAACTCCTTAAAAGCAAGAATTATGTTTCGAATCATTTCGTATTTCCCTTTCACCTAGGACAGTACCAAATAATAAAAGGCAAATATTAAGTTGAGCATAAAACCCAATGAAAACAAAATCAGTTGTTCTGCATACAGGGATACCTATGCTCTTACGATCCTACCTGCTCTTCTTAGTGAAGGGTATATCCATTGCTGGATTTCCTGATAGGTTTGGGGTATCAGTAAAGTAGGAAAAATAGAGGTGGGGGAAGGGAAGAGGAAGGGAGGAAAGTAGGGGAGAAGAAAGGAGTGAAGAGAGGGGTAGAGAGAGATACCTCAGTCTTGGGAATCAGATAACCCTGGGAAATCTTTCCTGTATATCTGGTGGTGGCATGTGTTTGATATTAATACTAAATTGTGCCCATGTTGTCATTTTTATTTCCTAATAGGCGCGCGTGCACACACACACACACACACACGCCTATAGTTCTAATTTGTCATTTTTGAGATTGCCAAAAAATATTCTTATGTTTTATTTTTTCCTCTTGAATTTTTAAAAGTATGGTGCTGTAGGTATCCATAGCCAACAGTGGGACAGCCCAACATTAACTTTAGAGAAGCTATGCCGATTCAGGTGCAATACGTTCATTTGAATGGATGCTCATAGCTGATCATTGACCTGCTCTTGAGGTTTCTTTACATACCTCTGACCCATGTTATGATTTTTAAGCACTTGTTTTTGCAATGAACCATATGCAGAAAATCCCAAATAATTCCTGTTTTGGCCAAAAGCTGGCACTTGCAAGATGATATGAATTAGGGGTTATGCTTTGATTGTAAATTTCCTTTTTTCCTTCCTTTTTCTATTGCATTCTTCTTCCATCTTCAAAGGTAGGTGAAATTGAATGATTATTATAGGGAATAAATCCAAAATCTTGACATCTTAGATATTTGGGGACAATCACATAAAGTAAAGCTTCAAAGAAAAACATCTTCCTTTTTGATAAAGTGGAAGAAATCATACTTCTGTTTGGCATGCTAATTAGTACACTTGGGTAAGAGAGACCAATTCTGTGCTTAAAATCTTACTCTACTTTAATGGGCCAACTAATATATGTAGAAAAAATTAGCCGGGCATGGTGGCGCATGCCTGTAGTCCCAGCTACTTGGGAGGCTGAGGCAGCAGGATTGCTTGAGCCCAGGAGTTTGAGGTTGCTGTGAGCTAGACTGACGCCATGGCACTCACTCTAGCCTGGGCAACAAAGCGAGACTCTGTCTCAAAAAAAAAAAAAAAAAAATCTTACTCTGTGCATCTGTAGTGCCAGCTACAGGTGGGACTATGCCTCTTGCTGAGACAAGACGATTGTTTGAGCCCAGGAATTCGAGGTTATAGTGAGCTATGGTCAGGTCACTGCACTCGAGCCTGGGTGGCAGAGGAAGACCCTGTCTATAAAAAAATAAATAAATAATAAAATAAAATCTTAGTCTAAGGAATCAAAAATTTTCTTCCAGTTTTTCCTGGGTTTGTTTCTTGATATGTATCATATTCTTCTTTATGTTTTAAAGTACTAAACTAAAAATGAAATTAATATAGCTTTTTTGAGATATACTCACTTATTAAAAAATTTTAATGCATCCTGTATAAACAATATAATAATTGGTATTATTATAACAGTTAACATTTATTAAATGATTATTGTCTTTCAAGTACTGCATTAAGTACTTTGCACACAATTTACACATTGTCCCCACCTACCAGAATGGAAACAGTATAACAGTAATCTATGCGTTAGGCTGGGCACTGTGGGTCACACCTGTAGTCCTAGCACTTTGAGAGGCTAAGGCAGGAGGATCCCCTGAGGCCAGGAGCTCATAGCCAGCCTGAGCGACATAGCAAGATCCTTTCTGTACAAAATAGAAACATTAGCTGGGCATGGTGGCTCATGCCTGTAGTCTCAGCTACTTGGGAGGCTGAGGCAGGAGGATTGCTTGAACCCCAGGAGTTTGAGGTTGCACTGAGCTATGGTCACACCATTGTACTCTAGCATAGGCAACAGGGCGAGACCCTGTCTCAAAAAAAAAAAAAATCTTTTTAAGGGTAGAGATTATGGTCTGTTTGTATTATGTTTTTTCATTATCCCATTGATAAGAACAATGGCTACCACATAATAAGTACTAAGTCCATGTTTTTGGAATAAAAAGTTATTTAATCAATCCTCCTAGCAACTTTCTGAGGTAAAATATTACTGTTCATATGTTGCAGGTAGGTGATATGCTGTTAGCTATTCACTCTATGTTGTGGAACAGTGTGCAGTACAGTGCGGGGTAATTTTCAGTTCCTGCCTTCTGTCTAGTGGGTATGAGGCTTGTCTGTATAAAAGGTTAAGTAATAGGGTAGCAGTTAGTACTAGACAATGTAAGAGATGTGAACAGGGCTAGAATTGTAAATTAACGGAGATATGAGTGAATATATATAAATCGTGGAGCTGTGCTGCACAAGGTGAATGCTTAATCTGTTAACTATTATTGTCATTGGTACTACTGAAACATGACCGTCATTATTTTGGTTTTTGTTAATTTTTTAATTGGCATATTCATACATATTTATGTGTACATAGTCATGTTTCAATACATATGTCTAGTGATCAGATCAGGGTAATGAGCACATCCATCATCTCAAACACTTATCATTTCTTTGTGTTGGGAACATTGATTATCCTCCTAGCTATTTGAAGCTACATATTATTGTAAACTATAGTCATCCTACAGTGGTATGAAACACTAGAACTTCTATCTAGCTGTACTTTTGTATCATATATCAAATCTCTCCCTGTTCCTCTCTTCCCCCACCCTTCCCAGCCTCTATTTTACTTTTTACTTCTATGAGATCAACTTATTTTGGCTTCTACATATGAACATTTGGTATTTAACTTTCTGTTCCTGGCTTATTTCACTTGACATGATGTCCTCCAGTTCCATCCACGTTGCTGGGAATGACAGGATTTTGTTTTTTCTTTATGGCTGAATGGTATTCCATTGTGTATGTATACCACATTTTCTTTATCCATTTATCTGTTGTTGGACACTTAGGTTGATTCTATATCTTGGCTATTGTGAATAGTGCTGCAGTAAACATGGGGATACAGATGTCTTTTCCGTATACTAATTTCCTTTCCTTTGGATAAATGCCCAGTAGTGGGATTGCTGGATCATATGGTAGTTCTATTTATAGTTTTTTGAAGTACTTCCATACTGTTCTCCACGGTAGCTATAATAGTTTACATTCCCACCAACAATGTGTAAGAGTTCCCTTTTCTCCACATCCTCATCAGCATTTGTTATATTTCCTCTTTTTGATAATAGCCATCCTTCCTGAGGTGAGATGATACCTCATGGTGACTTTGATTTGTAATTTCCTAATGATTAGTGATGTTGAGCATTTAAAAAATATATTTGTTGACCATTTGTCGTCTTTTAAGAAATGTCTGTTCAGATCATTTGCCCATTTTTTATTTAATATATTTGTCTGCTGTTTTGTTGTGGAGATTGAGTTTTGTGATGTTGCCTAAGCTGCCCCTGAACTCCTGGGCTCAAGCAATCCTCCCACCTCAGGTGCATGCTGCCGCTGTGGTTGGCTCATTTGCCTGGTTTTCAGTCAGATGATTTACTACAGGTGTGTGCCACTGTGGTTGGCTCATTTGCCTGGTTTTCAGTCAGATTATGTGCTTTTTTTGCTTTTGAAATGTTTGAGTTCCTTATATATTCTGGATCTTAATCCCCTGTTGAGTGAATAGTTTGCAAATGCTTCCTCCCATTCTGTAGGTTGTCTTTTCACTCTGTTGATTGTCTCCTTTGCTGTGCAGATGCATTTTATTTTATTTTATTTTATTTTATTTGAGACAGAGTCTCGCTCTGTTGCCTGGGCTAGAGTGCCATGGCATCAGCCTAGCTCACAGCAACCTCAAACTCCTGAGCTCGAGCAATCCTCCTGCCTCAGCCTCCTGAGTAGCTGGGACTATAGGCATGTGCCACCATGCCCAGCTAATTTTTTCTATATATTTTTAGTTGGCCAGCTAATTTCTTTCTATTTTTTAGTAGAGATGATGTCTCTCTCTTGCTTAGGCTGGTCTTGAACTCCTGACCTTGAGTGATCCCTACCTCAGCCTCCCAGAGTGCTAGGATTATAGGCATGAGCCACCATACCCAGCCCATTTAGGTTTTTGATGTAGGCATGTATTGCTATAAATTTGTCTCATAATAGTGCTTTTGCTGTGTCCCATAAGTTTTAGTATATTGTGTTTCTATTTTCATTTGTTTCAAGGAATTTTAAAATTTCATTCCTAATTTCTTCCTTCACCTATTGGTCATTCAAGAGCATGTTGTTTAATTTCCATGTATTGGAAAGTTTTTTTTTTTTTTTTTTTTTTTTTTTGAGATAGAGTCTCACTTTATTGCCCAGGCTAGAGTGAGTGCCGTGGCATCAGCCTAGCTCACAGCAACCTCAAACTCCTGGGCTCAAGCAATCCTGCTGCCTCAGCCTCCCAAGCAACTGGGACTACAGGCATGCGCCACCATGCCTGGCTAATTTTTTTCTATATATATTAGTTGGCCAATTAATTTCTTTCCGTTTATAGTAGAGATGGGGTCTCGCTCTTGCTCAGGCTGGTCTCGAACTCCTGAGCTCAAATGATCCGCCCACCTCGGCCTCCCAGAGAGCTAGAATTGGAAAGTTTAATTTCCATATGTTGGTAGTTTCGAATGTTTCTGTTGTTATTGATTTCTAGTTTTGTTCCATTGTGGTCAGGTAAGATACTCAATATGGTTTTGATTTTTAAAAATTTTTTGAGATGTTTTGTGTCCTAACATATGGTAAATTTTGGAGAATATTCCATGTGCTGAAAAGAATGTGTATCCTGTAGTCATTAGGTAAAATATTCTGTATATGTCTGTTTGATCCATTTGGTTTATTATGGTTCAGTTTAAATTCAGTGTTCTTTTTTGATTTTTTTCTGTTAGGTGATCTGTCCAGTGCTAGAGTGGGTTGTTGAAGTCCCCAACTACTACTGTGTTGGGGTCTCTCTCTCTCTCTTTAGATCTAGTAATATTTGCTTCATTTATCTGGGTGCTCCAGTATTGGGTGCATATATATTTACAATTGTTATGTTCTCTTGCTGAATTGATCCCTTCATTCTTATAAAATATCCTTGTTTGTCTCTTTTTACAGCTTTTGACTCGAAGTCTGTTTTGTATGATGGCAGTATAGCAACTGCTGCTCACTTCTGGTTTCCATTTATGTAGAACATATTTTTCTATCCCTTTATTTTCAGTCTATATATGTCTTTACAGATGAGGTGAGTTTCTTGCAGGCAGCATAGTTGGGTCTTTTTTTTTTTTTAATTCAGTCAGGTTATGTCTTTTAAATGGGGAATTTAATTTGTTTATATTCAGGGTTATTATTGATAGATAAGGGTTTACTCCTATCATTTTATTGTGTTCTGGTGGTTTTGTGTATCCTTTGTTTCTTCCTCTCTTATTTTGAGGTTGGATGGTTTTATAGTGATAAGGTTTCATGCCTTTCTCTTTCTTATTTGTGTATTGGCTTTGCCAGTGAGTTTTGGAGTTTAACATGTTGTCATGATCATGATCAACTTTTCACTTCCAGATGTAAGACTCCCTCGAATATTTCTTTTAAGACCAATCTAGTGGTGATGAATTCCCTTAGTTTTTGCTTATCCATGAAAGATTTTATTTCTCCTTCATTGAAGAATAGCTTTGCTGGGTATAATATTCTTGTCTATCATGTTTTTTTTTTTTTTTCCCTTCAGTACTTTGAATATGTCATCCCATTCTCTCTTGATGTGTAAGGTTTTTGCTGAGAAATTTGTTGTTAGTCTAATGGAAATTCTCTTATATGTGACTTGACACTTTTCTCCTGCTGTTTTTAGAATTTTCTTTGTTTTTGATTTTTGACAATTTGACAATAATATGCCTCAGAGAAGACCTATTTGGTTTGAATTGGTTTGAGCTTCCTGGATCTAGATTTCCATCGCTCTCCCAAGGCTTGGGAAGTTGTCAGCTATTATTTCATTAAATATGTTTTCTGTATTTTTCCTTCATTTCTTCTTCTGTGATGCCCGTAACATGAATGTTTGTTCACTTCATGGTGTCCCCTAAGTCCTGTAGGCTCTCTTCATTCTATTTTATTCTTGATTCCTTTTCTGGATGGGGAGTGGGTCTGGCTGTATTATTTTAACAGACCTACCTTCAAATTCAGAAATTTTTTCTTCTGCTTGGTCTAGTCTATTGTCGTAGCTCTCAATTTTATTTTTTATTTCATTGATTGACTTCTTCAGCTCTAGGATTTGTTTCATTCTTTTCTATTGTTTTCTTGATTTTATTGAATTGTCTGTATTTTCTTGTATCTCAAAGAGTTATTATTTTAGTTCTTTTTCTGGCATTTTATATAGTTCTTATGATTCAGGTCTATTATTGGAGAATTACTGTGTTCCTTTGGAAATATCATGTTTCATTTTTCATGTTGAATGTGTCTCTGTTTATACATCTAATGGAACAGTTGCCTCTTCTAATTTTATTGAATAGGTTTCATAGGGAAAGACTTATTTGTATTGATGGGTCTTGGGGTGTTGGTTCAGTAAGGTTGTTGGCTTTGGTTCTAGGTGATTGCAATAGTGTCATATCCATGTAGTTTCATCAACTGTAATCCCATGCTAGTGACATTTGGGAGTGTCTCTGTGGCCTAGGCTGAGAGAGTTTGTGATGCTCAAGATGAGCTTGCCGGGCTGTTTCTCAGGTCAGTGGCATGTACATGTACGTGTTAGGTCAGCAAATTTGGGGTCTCGCTCATTTGGCTTGGGGCCATGGGGGTATTACTTTGGCCAGGAGCACGGGTGTGTGGCTTCTTGGCTGGCCTTAAGCGTGTGCCTGCCAGGGTGGCTCATGGGGCTGTTTCTCAGGCCCGGGATGCAGGCACACAGTTGCTCAGCAGGCCCGGAGGTGTTTCTTCTGGGTATGGCCCATAGGGCTGTTTCTCAGGCCCAGGACATGGCCATACAGTTTCTCAGCTGACCTAGCTGTGTGTGTCTGCTGGGGGAGGGTCACGGGGATATTTCTCTGGCCTGGGAGGTAGGTGCAAGGCTGCTTGACAAGCCTGGGGGTGTGCTTGCCAGGGTGGGCCCGTGGGGCTATTTCTCAGGCCCAGGACATGGATGCACAGCTACTCGGCTGGCTTGGGGGCATGTCTGTCAGGGGTGTCCCACAGGGCTATTTCTCACGTGTGGGATGGGGGTGCACAGCTGCTTGGCCAGGCTGGAGGTGTGTCTGCCAGGGGCGGCCCACAGGGCTGTTTCTCGGGCCTGGGTTGTGGCTACACATCTGCTTGGCTGGTCTGGATGTGTATCTGCGAGGGGTGGCCCATGGGGCTGTTTCTTAGGCCCTGACTGCAGGTGTAAGGTCACTGGACAGGCCAGGGGCATGTCTGCAAGAGGGTGCGGCCCACAGGGATGATTCTCAGGCCCTAGGCATGGGCATACAGCCACACGTCAGTTGCTTGGTGGGTTGGAGACCTCTCCTGCTCAGGGGAGGGCATGCAGTGGTTTTGTCTGCTCAAGGGTGGTCTCACCCTGGGTGGAACTTTCAGACTGTTCCTCCATCTAGAGGTGCGGGTTTGTTTCTCTGTTGTGCAAGACTAGAGTCCCACTGATCCCGAACCCAGGTTCTTTGCAGCTGGGGTTGTGGTGTTCAACCACCTGTGTGGGCTTGGTAGAATGAAGATGATCCTGGAGAGGTGCACTGGGTGCTGCCCTGAGAGTAGAGTGCACTCCAGGAGTGGCTCTGGTCTCAAGTTGATGCCATGCTGCAGAGTCTTGGCTCACAGTGGTGGGGCGTGGAGGGGTGGAGCAATGCAGCTGTGTGAATTCTTGGCAGCTCTCCAAAGTGGGCTTAGGGCTTGCAAGGACTCTGGGATTCTCCAGTGTTAAGGACTGCAGGTGTTTGTGGTGGCAACGAGGGCTGGCAGGGTTCTACAGCTTACCTTTCCCCACAAGGGCAAGTCCTTCCTGCCCCTGGGTCAGTCGGGTATGGGCAGAGGAGATAAAGCTACAGAGGCTAGGTGCTTCCACACTGACCTACTGTCTTCCCATCACCACACATGCATCCTCACTCCCCTGCTGTGTTCAGTGCTCTTCCTTTGACAGTCTAGTTTATTAGTTGCCTCGGACCTTTCTTGGGGTGACAGAGGGGGACTAGTGCCAGGGTCTCTAGTCAGCCATTTGCTGACATCCCTCCAAGCCTTTATTCCATCATTATTTTTTATGAATCCAGTGAGAGCTCTAAAGTGATTGTTCATCTTGAAGTGAAGTGGTCAGAAATAGTGTCCTGGACAAGGTGATCTTTGCAGCTTGGACACAGTGTGGACAGGTGGGGATAGGAGAGGAGGTTCTCCAGATGAGGAAAATCCTATAAATGTGGGGACTGAGGTGGAAATTGTGTGTTTCCTGTCCCTCAGACAGCAAGACCAAATGGTCTGGTGCAAAAGGGTCACATGGGTTATTAGTGGGAATAACGATTAAGATTGATAATTCAGAATGTGTTTATTATATTGTGAATTCTACATTATATTCTTAAAATTGGCTTTGAAACCTTGCATGTATTTCTGTCTGTGAGCCACCAAGTACCCTTTAATGCAAAATTGTATAGTCATTTTTTAATGCTGTAATCTGTAGTCACAACAGTGTATCTGCTTGAGAAATAATATTTGTACATTTGGTGTCACATAGCCTGTGAGACAAACTTTGTCCTAATAAAAAGGCCACTTCCATTTGGTCTTGTGTTTCTAGGATTATCGACTCAAATGTATCTTGGAGGATTAGTATGAGTGTTATGTTCTCCCATCATCTCTTTAACAGGCGGGAATCCTCTGAGGACCAGGCTTGTGTCTTATTCATCCTCATATCTCTTCCAGCATTGAATACAGTTCCTGGCATGAACTAAGGATGCAATAAATCGTGGTTGAATTGAATTTTCAAAGCATGCAAGGCTGGCCACCTCTGCACCTGTGGGAGTAATTTGCAGCTGAGCTATATATTTTGAAATATTTAATGCATTTCCTATTGTTCCTAGGTCCAGCCTGATGAGTGAAGAAGCTAAGCGAGGAGCGCCCAACCCTTGGCTCTTTGAGGAGCCAGAGGAAACCAGAGGCTTGGGTTTTGATGCAATCCGGCAACAGCAGCAGAAAATTATCCAAGGTACCAAATACACTGAGGAGTGTGGGCTCTGAAGCCTTGCCAAATTTTTACTGTAGCCTTGTACGTTCCTCATCCCCATTGAAAATTGGAGTCCAAACTGTTGGTCTTTTAAAGCTTTTGGCATTTTTGTGCCTCAGGAAACCTGAGTAATAGACAGTTGCTGTTACCTATCCCAGTAGTGATTTTCCACTGGACAAGAACAAAGACAGCAGATCTGAACCTAAGTCCAGGTGAATTGGATCCATGTGCCCTTTGCTTTGATCCGTAACTAGGAATTATTCTCCAAACATAAGATTCCATTTTTTTCCTACAAAATGTATCAGTTTGGCTTTTACAGACTTCAAGCTCATCTTGGCCAGTGGCTTTTAAACCTACTAATTATTTTTTTTACTTCTATTTTTTAAATTTCAGAAGTAATACATGATTATTTTATAAAGTTCAAACAATATAGGAATATTTAAAATGAAAGCCCTCCATATTGCTTCTCCAGTCTGAAACTGTAAATGGATTAATATGTATTTCCTTACACCTTTTTATATACATGTACATACATATATTCAGTCTAAACACACTTATTTTATATAAACAGGGTCATGAGATATATAGCTATAGCTATATCTCTCCATATATATTATTCCATATCTTTTTTTACTTAATATGTGTCAGATATTTTTTCATGTCATTATATACAGATATGTTATTTTTTCTAATTCTGCTTTTTTTGAGACATAGTTACATTATCATAAATAGCACACATTTGAAGTATATAATTCAATAAGCTTTGACATATATATATATACCTGTGAAACCATCACTGCAATCAAAATAATGAACATAATAATCATTACTCCTAAAATTTTTCTTCATGCCTCTTTGTAATTCTTCCTATTGTTCTTCCCTTCATCCCTAGGCAACTGTTGGTCTGTTTTCTGTCATTATAAATTAGTTTACATTTTCTATAATTTTACATAAATAGAAACATACAGTATGTATTCTTTTTTGGCAAGAAGGGGGTGTCTGGCTTCTTTCTCTAAGCGTAATTATTTTAAGATTCATCTATCTTGTGTGTATCAGTATTTCACTCTCTTGTAGAATAGTATTCCATTGTATGAATTTACCACAATCTGTGTATCCATTCACCTATTGATGAATATTTGGGTTGTTTTTCGTTTTGGGCTGAAATAAAGCTGCTATTGGCATTCATGTATAAGTCTTTGTATGAACATAAATTTTCATTTTTTCTTAGGCAAATACCTACAAGTGGAATGACTGAGTCCGTAAAGTGGGTGTATGTTTAACTTTAAAAATTTTTAATTGGCAAACAAAAATTATATATATTTATGGTGTGCAACATATGTTTTGAAATATGTATATATAGTGGAATGGGCAAATCAAACTAATAATTAACATACCATTACCTCACATGCATATTTATTTGCAGTGAGAATACTTACAATCAACTCTTTGCAGTTTTCAACTATGTTAGTCATCATGTTATAGGATAGATCTCTTGAATTTACTCTTCCTGTAAAACTGAAATTTTGTATCCTTGGACCAACATCTCCTCAATCCCTACCCCATCCCTACAATTTAGCTTCCATATTTTACTCTCTGCTTCTAATGAGTTTGACTTTTTTAGGATCTACATATAAATGAGATCATGTGGTATTTGTCTTCCTGTGCCTGGCTTATTTTCACTTAACATGGTTCATCTATGTTGTTGCAAATGACAGGATTTTCTTCTTTTTAAAGACTAAATAGTATTCCATTACATATATCTACCACATTTTTTCATCCATTCATCCATTGATGGAAACTTAGGTTGATTTCATGTCTTGGCGATTGTGAAAAGTGCTACAATAAACATAGGAGTGCAGATAGCTCTTCAAGATACTGATTTCATTTCCTTTGGGTAGATACCCAGTAGTGGGATTGTGGGATCATATGATAATTTTTAAGTTTTTGAGGAACCTCCCTATTTTTCATAATGTCTATACCAATTTACATTCCCACCAACAATGTACAAGGGTTCCTTTTTTCCCACATTCTTGCCAACACTTGTCACCTTTTTTTTGTCTATTGATGTTAGCCATTCTGACAGGTGTGAGGTGATATTTCATTGTGGTTTTAATTTGCATTTCCCTGATGATTAGCGATGTCAAGCATTTTTTTGTATAGTTTTCGGCCATTCATATATCTTTGAGAAATGTCTGTTCAGGTCCATTGACCAGTTTTTAATCAGGTTATTATTATATTTTTGCTACTAAGTTGTTTGAAGTATATGTTTAACTTTCAACGGAACTGCCAAGCTAGTTTCATGGTGTTTGTACCGTTTTATATCTCCACCAGAAGCACGTAAGTATTCTAGCTGTTTCACATCCTCACCAAAACTTGGTATGGTCAGTTTTTTTCATTTTAGTCATTTTAATAGATGTGTAGGTATGTTTCATTGTGGTTTTAATAGTGTGTATTTCCCTAATGAATCTTTGCATATACTTATTTGCCATTTGTATATCATCTCTGGCGAAATGTCTGTTCAGATTGTTTACTCATTTTTAATTGGGTGGTTTATTTTTTATTAGGCTGTAAGAACTTTTTTACATGTCATTTGTGAGACATATGTTTTACAAATATTTTCTCCCAGTCTGTGGTTTATCTTTTTCATGCTCTTAACAATAGCTTTCAAAGAGCAGAAGTTCTTAATTTTAAAGTTCAATTAATTTTTTTCTTGTATGGTTTGTGGTTTGGTTGTATCTAAGAAATAATCGAATAACCTAATGCCACAAGATTTGCTGCTTTGTTTTTTTTTCCTAGAAATTTTATAGTTTCAGGTTTGACATTAGGTCTGTGATCTTTGAGTTTTTTTACATATAGTGAAGTATGGATGGAAATTTGACATTTTTGCTTAGGGGTATCTATTTGGTCTGTCACTATTTTTTTTTTTTTTAAAGACTACTTTTTACTGAATTTCTCTAGGTTTGTGAAAAATCAATTGACCATATATGTATGGCCTTTTTCTAGACTGTGTTTTTTCCCATTGGTCTATTCGTTTATCTTTATACCAGTGCCACACTATATTGATTATTGTATTTTTATGACAGGTCTTTAAGTCAGATAGTGTAAGTCACTCAACTTTTTTTTATTTTTGAGACAGGGTCTCCTCACTCTATTGCCCAGGCTGGAGTGCAGAGGCAGAATCATAGCTCACTTCAGGCCCAAATTCCTGGGCTTAAGCGATCCCCCCGAGTAGCTGGGACTACGCTTGCCACCATACTTGGCTAATTTTTAAATTTTTTTGTAGAGATGAGGTCTCACTGTGTTGCCCAGGTTGGTCTTGAACTTCTGACCTCCAGTGATCCTCCTGTCTTAGCCTCCCAAAGTGCTGGGATTACAGGCGTGAGCCACTATGTCTGGCCCAACTTTTTTCTTTTTCACACTTTTATTGGATATTCTAGGTCTTTTGCATTTCCATATGAGTTTTAGAATCTGTTTTCAATTTCTACCAAAAAAGTCTCCAGGAATTTTGATTGAGATTACATTAAGTCTTTAGATTAATTTGGGGAAAATTGACTTCTTAATAATATTGAGTCTCCCAATTCATGAATATGGTACATCCCTCCATTTATTTAGTTTTGAAAATTTTTGTAGCAGTGCTTTTCAGTTTTCACTATATATCTTGTACATCTTTCATCAGATTTATCCCTAAATACTTCATATTTTATTCTGTTATAAATGGCATTTAAAATTTTTAATTTCTGGTTGTTGTTCATACATAACAATACATTTGATTTTTGTATATGGATCTTTTATCATACAGCCTTGCTAAACTCATAGATTTGTCTACTAGTTTGTTTGCTGAACATTTAGGATTTTCTACACAAATGATCATGTCATCTGTGAGAAAAGACTTCTTCATTTCAGTCTGGATGCTTTTTATTTTATTTTTCTTGCCGTATTATACTTGCTACAACTTCCAGTACAATGTTGAATATAAATGGTGAAAGCAGACATCCTTACCTTTTTTCTGATCTTAGTGGGGGGAGACATTCATTTGGATGCCAGTTATTGTAAATTTTTCTTTGTTTGATACTGAGTATTTTCATATTTCCAGGAATATTCTTGAGAGTTGCTATGGGATGCAGTTAAGTTGTTGGGTCTTCCTTTTTCAGGCCCACCGAGGTGTTTATTTTAGAGCAGGGGTCAGCAAACCATGACCTGTGGGCCAAATTTGGCCCACCCCCTGTTTTTGTGTGGTCTGCAAGTTAAAAATGGCTTTTCTATTTTTAAATGGTTGAAAAAATAATCAAAATAAGAATATTTTGTGCTTGTAAAAATTATATGAAGTTCAAAGTTCAGCGTTCATCAGAAAGTGTTATAGGGACACAGCAATGCTCATTCACTTACCTATTATCTAGGGATGCTTTCCTGCCACAGTGCAGAGCTGGGTCATTGCTCAAATGACCCTATTAACCACAAAGCCTAAACTATTTACCATCTGACCCTTTACAGAAAATACTTGCTTACTCCAGTCTAGAGGTGATTTACCCACCACTGAGCCAAAACCATCCTGAGTACTCTAATACCCCACGAATTATGAGGTGACCTGGTTGGTGTAAATAGGAACTATGTCAGACCCTGTTTGAGCTCAGAGGATCATTCCGTCTACCCTTTGGAGTGATTCTTTCCCCAGCCTTGGATAGTTTCCACATGTGCGAGCCCTGAACAACACTCAGCCCAGGACTCAAAGTGGACCCTGTGCAGATCTACAGAGTTGCTCTCTCTCTGCGGCTCTCTCCTCTCTCATACTGTGCCCTGCATACTCTAGCCACCTTCACCTGGTTGGCCTTTCTTCAACTCGAGGAGACTGCCAGGCTGCACCTGGGTTCCCCCATCCCCACACCACAGCTGGGAGCTCTTGCCAGGCAGTAATCTGCGGCAGTCTTAGAGCTCATCTCATTTGGTTCCCATCTCTCAGGGATCACTGCCCTTTATTTCCTGATGTCGGTGTCTTGAAACTGTTGTTTTGTTTATTTAGCCTGTTTGGGTTTTTTTCCCCTCATTGTTTCAGGCCAGAAGGAAATCTGGTGCCTGTTAGTCCATCTTGGCCAGAAGCAGATGTATAATTCCATTTTGAACTCCCTTTTCACAGTGCAATTATCTAGTAAATGAAACACTGTGACTATCTTTTATCTTCAGTTTGATATACTTCACCCATTATCATTGTTTGAAGGAAAGTGAAAAAATTAAAAGCAACACAGCTTTCCACATAGCACAGCCGTTCATTTGTAGCACCTTATTCTTCAGGGTTCCTGGCTCTGGAAGGGAGTGAGTGGCTTATAGCTAATACTAATGAATTTTCTGGCATTGTTGCTTTTCGCCAAGAAAAGCTGTTTGCAGTCAGAAGTATCCCTGTGACTGAGGGGCGCTATGTTCATGGATTGCCATAGGTTGGGTGTGAGAGGATGCCCCTGGGAGCGTTTGCCATTGAGTCTTCAAAACAGAGTGTCCTTATTGAGATTCTCACCCTTGGACAGCTGGGATTTGGGTGGGGTTTGGCTGGAGTAGCAGCACGAATTGCAGCACGCATTGCAGGTCATATTTTCCCCCCTACTCTCACCTGTGTGTTTTGAAATGCTATATTCTTCTTTGCTTTGCTAGCAAGCTGTTTTTCAGGGATAAACACAAAAATGGAAGTAATCTTTATATAAAACCCTTATTAGCCTTTTCTCTGCCTCAAGAATCTTGATGATGGGCTGAGGTTGCTATGGCTTTGCTTCATTGCCAGGTCTTGTACTAAATTAAAAAAAAAAAAAAAAGAACCATGGAACATCATTTATAACTTCCTTTTGCCCATGGAATCTGTTAGCCTTTCTGCACTTTAGTTGACCCTTAGAAACACTTTGAAAATCATCCTAAAATAACAGTTCATTGGTAGAACATAGACTTCATGGCAGTGAATGCTTTCCTTGCTTAACCTAGAAGCTCGGCCTCATCACCACCAGTTAGCCAAGCTTGGCTTGTGTGCTCCTTAAGCTGTAATTTGAGGCATAAATGGACATTAGGCAAAAGATGGGTGGGGTGATGACAGTAACTTGATCGCCTCACAAATTCCTGAGATAGAACAAGGAGAGGTCACTTTTTGGTTAGTGTAGGCCCTTGTCCCTGAGTTGGATAGCCAACCTTGAAGTATAAAGGATTGTTTTGCCTTTCTTTACCCAGGAGGTCTCTGTTGATGGAGTTTCTTAATTAGTCTCATTTAGTCTTATCATTACTCTATAGATGTTCTTTCTAGATTCTAGCAGAAAGTTGTATTAATACTTTAGTTCTAGATTTCTGTGTTCTTAGGTCTTTAAACGTTTTCATGTGGAATGAGGATGAGAAGGTGGCTGGCTAGATGCCATTTTACACTGGGAAATCTTAGTAGCTAATCTTTGAACCCTTTAACAGATAACTGTCTTTGAAGATACCCTTTCTTATAGCTGTCACCTAGTCTAGAAAGATTCCTTTCCTAAAAATCTTAAAACTAAAACAAAAATAAAAACACCTAATCTTAGAACTTGCTCTAGGGGTCTTTCTAGCGTAGGGATTACCTTTTTTATCTAGCTTGGCCTACTTTTTTCCTCATTTGTTCCTACTGATCCTTCTATATGTTAAATGTGAGAAGTCTCATGGCTTCTCTCTGGCCACTGAACAACAGAACATCAACTACTTTTTTTGCTACCTAAACTCAGAGGGCTCTCCGGTATTGGCCAGAAGCCTTTCTATCTGGCAGAGATCATATGTCTGTCTGCTTCAAAGGTAGAGGGTCCTTTGTGGTCATTCACTGATTTAAATAGCAAGTGCTGCATGTTTAAAGTCCTGGATTTAACACATTAACTGCCATGTGAGTTGTATTTAACTCATGCTAGTTTTGAACCAGGGACCTCATGAAACATGAAACTTACATGCCTCTTTACCTTGGGAGCTGCGCCGTGTGCAGGCAACTGCCATGCTGTGTGCAGGCAACTGCCATGCTGTAACATACATGTTATGTGATTGTGGCCCCCTGGGCAAAACCCTACAGTTGGTTCTTGAAAGTCTTACTTGTTGATGTTCTTATTGTTACAATTAATACTGACAATTTAATTGCATATAACTCATGCACAGAAAACAATAACAAATTTTTCATTAAATTAGAAAGGATCATTTTGTTTTTGAAGTTTTTATTCTATTTTCATAATAAAACATATGGCCCAAGGGAAAAAATTATTTTTCTAGTGTGGCAGTCAATGTGTTAAATGTGGTGGTGCTCTGTTCCTCCAGCTGGGCTCAGCTCTGGGGCAGAGATGTAGGAAAAGATGACACAGTCTTAGCCGTGGGGTCTTCATTTTGTGCTCAGTCAAGGGACTGTGATTGCAGCACTTAGGAATGTCCCTCTGTTTTATTTACTTGTTAAAACATTGATAATTTTTTGCTGTAGAAAATATCAAACATATAAAAGTGGAGAGAGTCAGATAATGATTTTGTTTTACCCATCTCTGGCCATTCTGGGCTCATCTGTGTGTCTACCCTCCTACCATACCACCTATCCCCTGGATTATTTTTGAAGCTAATTTCAGATATCATATCATTTCATCGATGAATATTTCAGAATATATCTCTAAAATAGATATATTCTCTAAAATATGTTTGTAAAAGGTAAGTACTGTTTTTTAAAACTATAGCCACAATACCATTACCACCCCTAAGAAATTAATAATAATTCTTAATATAATCAAATATCCAGCCAGTGTCCAAATTTCCCTGATTGTCTTGTAATGTTTTCTTTTAGATAGTTGAATTCAGGATCTGAATATTGTCCGTACATTGCAACTAGCTGGTATGTCCCTCAAATTTCTTTAATATGTAAGTTCCTTATCCAACTCTCTCTCTTTTTTTCTTTGCTGTTTCTTCATTGAAGAAACACGTTTTTTGCCCTGTAGTTTCCCACTATCTCGATCTTGGCATTTCTGAAATCTAAAGATACAAAGTATCCAAACACTTAATCTCTCCAAGGAGATTTTCAAAAAATGATTGTAATAGTTTTTTATTGCTGCCATAATAAATTAGCACAAACTTAGTGACTTAAAATACATTTCCTATCTTACAGTTTTATAGGTCAGAAGTTCAACACAGGCGTTGTTGGGCTCAGACCAAGGTGTCAGCAGGGCTTGGTTCCTTTCTGGAGGCTCTAGAGGAGAATTCATTCCGTCACGTTTTCCAGCCCCAGAACCCACCCACATCCCTTGTCTCCTAGTTCCTTTCTTCCGTGTTCAAAGCCAGCAAGTTGCATCTCTTTGACCCTTCTTCACGTCTCCTCTGACAGCACCTGAGAAATGTTCTCTGCTTTTCAGGACTCATGATTACACTGGGCCCACCTAGGTAATCCAGGATAATCTCCCATCTCGAATTGCTAAATCACATCAGCAAAGTCCCTTTTGTCGTATAAAGTAACATATTCACAGGTTCCAGGGATTAGGCTGCAGACATGGGGTGGGGTGAGGGTTTTTTTTTTTTTACCTACCACAATGATCATCAAGTTTTTTGAAATTCCTACCATTATAAAATAGAAGAATGATTGGGACATACCCTATTGCGATATCATAATGACTTGGGTTATGTGATAGAAGAGGGCATATGACAGTAGTGAACTATCATTATGACATCATAGTAGTTTTGCTGGTAATAGACTGTCTGTATGGTTCTTGATTATTTATATTGTTTGCAGGTAGCAGCATTTTATTTTGATCATTTCTCTAAGTTGGCCATACCACCCCCCTTAGAAATGCTACTTTAGGTCTTGGAGTAGCCCAGGTCATTGATGTGATTATTAATACTTGGACAGCATCTTCAGTTATCTGGATCTTCTATGTCTTTAGATT
Organism: Mirza zaza; assembly: GCA_008750895.1. NCBI lineage: Eukaryota > Metazoa > Chordata > Mammalia > Primates > Cheirogaleidae > Mirza > Mirza zaza. The sequence continues at coordinate 62,693 of VSMD01003615.1, forward strand.
ATGGAATGAAAATTTATTGTGGCACTTAAACATGTTGAGGAGGTGCTGAGATCTTATAGAAATTATTAGAGTGGAGCAGAATTTGTAGCTCTTTCTGTACCTTACAGAGATGACTCAGGTTGTTAAGTAAGACAGTGAATCACGTTTGAAAGAAAAGAGTATAATGTAGGTATTTTTTATTCGTAATCTATGTCTCCACTAGATAAAGGAACTCCAGGAGTTTAATGACTCTTTTCCTAATCGGAAACCTTAGAGGAATGTCCTTTCCTCTTTTTAAATTGTTTTACATTTTAATTCACATTGACACTTGATCTTCAGTCCTACATATAGATTCTTCTTCAGATGCATTTAGAATTTTATTAACATTGGTCATCCTGTAGCAGCACTAGGTTGATGATAGATTTATCTTGGAGGCCATCCAAGAGCTTGTTATTAAAGACCAAAAGGACCTCATTATAAAGTGATTTTACTGTAAAATAGTCCCTTGGAGTGATCCTTAGAGACAGCAGGTCGTTTGTATAGTTTTAAAAAGTACATAGTGTCAAAAAATGTCACTATGGGGTCCTTACCTTACGTTGTTTGTTTAAATAAATTCCAGATGAATTAAAGAGCTAAGTGTAATGGTTTAATTCCATTAAAAACTTGGAAAAAATATAAGTCAATGTTAATGTGAACTTGAGTAAGAAGACCTTTGTGATTTCTGCTTTCGTAGATATTCCTTTATGTGGAACAGTTATTTAAAAAAACTGTAAACAAATGAAGCTACAACTGGCATAATGTTACCTTCATGACATACTGCTTGAGCAAAAAAAGTCATTAGACTGCTTCAGAGTATTCTTCCCAATGTACCTGAAAGTAGAAGGAAAAAAATTCTTACAAAGAAATGACTGCCTAGTTTTAAAAAATATATCAAATTTTAAAGAAAGGATCTTGAGTAACTTGAGTTTAGCTCACTGTTTTTTTTTAAATGTTCAAAACTCACTTTTATCTTTAAAATTTTTTAAAGTTTTATAGTAATACTTTTCTATCTTTTAAAACAAAAATGCTCTTTTACTATATATTTTGTATACTGCTTTATAACTTAATAACATATCATGAACTTTCAACATCAAGGTATATATGAACAATGTGATTTTTAATAGCCATATAGTGTTTTATGTGGATGGATACACTACATACACTATATTTTTTTAAACAATTCCTTGTGTTTGCACATTTAGGTAGCTTCCAATTTTTTACTGTTACACCACTCTGGGTCCAATCAGGAGAGAGAAATTTGACAGGGAAAGTTTAATATAAAGAATTTTTAACCATAACAGAGGGATTAGCTAGCAAGAAGTA
>VSMD01003616.1:0-32046 GCA_008750895.1 Mirza zaza
AAGAAGTTAAACTACATGCTAGACCAAATAGGCTTGACACTTACAGAACATTTTACCCAACCTCTATAGAATACTTTTCACCAGCACGTTAAATGTTCTCCACAATAGACCATATCTTAGTCCATAAAACAAGTCACAACAAATTCAAAAGAGTAAAAATCACATCAGGTATCTTTTCTGAGCACAATGGAATAAAATAAATCAGAAACAAGAAGAACCCATCTTGGAAACTACACAAAAACAAATGGAAATTAAACAACATGCTCCCCAATAACCAATGGGTCAATGAGGAAATGACGAAGGAAATTTAAAAATTTCTTGAAGAAATGAAAATAGAAATGCAACATACCAAAAATAACCTAGTGATGCACCTCAAGGATCTTGAAAAGCAAGAACAAAGCAAACCCAAAATTAGTAGAAGAAACGAATTTCATAAATTCAAATTTTTAAACTCATAATTCACTGGAACCAGGTGTAGTGGCTCAGGCCTGTAATCCTAGCACTCTGGGAGGTCGAGGCGGGAGGATCGCTCAAGGTCAGGAGTTCAAAACCAGCCTGAGCGACAGCCACTGCAGTACATTAAGCTCCATAGAGTCAGCACTGGGGCAAGTAAGAGCCGGACAGGCACTGGGTGACTCTGTGCCTCACTGAGGAAAAATACTAAACATAGGAAAAGGAGATCCTAAGAAGCCGAGAGTCAAAATGTCATCATATGCATTCTCTGTGCAAACTTGCCGGGAGGAGCACAAGAAGCACCCAGATGCTTCAGTCAACTTCTCAGAGTTTCCTAAGAAGTGCTCAGAGAGGTGGAATAAAGAGAAAGGAAAGTTTGAAGATATGGCAAAGGCGGACATGGCCCGTTATGAAAGAGAAATGAAAACCTATATCCCTCCTAAAGGGGAAAGAAAAAAGAAGTTCAAGGATCCCAATGCACCCAAGAGGCCTCCTTCGGCCTTCTTCTTGTTCTGTTCTGAGTATCGCCCTAAAATCAAAGAACATCCTGGCCTTTCCATTGGTGATGTTGTAAAGAAACTAGGAAAGATGTGGAATAACACTGCTGCAGATGACAAGCAGCCTTATAAAAAGAAGGCTGCAAAGCTGAAGGGAAAGTACAAAAAAGATATTGCTGCATGCCAAGCTAAAGGAAAGCCTGATGCAGCAAAAAAGGGAGTCGTCAAGGCTGATAAAAGCAAGAAAAAGAAGGAAGAGGAGGAAGATGAAGATGAAGAAGATGATGATGATGATGATGAATAAGCTGGTTCTAGAGCAGTTTTTTTTCCTTGTCTATAAAGCATTTAACCCCCCTGTACACAACTCACTCCTTTTAAAGAAAAAAATTGAAACATAAAGCTGTGTAAGACTTGTTTTTAAACTGTACAGTATCTTTTTTTGTATAGTTAACACACTACTGAATATGTTTTTAGCTGGCCCTGTCCTGGTGGTATTTTCAATAGCCACTAACCTTGCCTGGTACAGTATGGGGGTTGTAAATTGGCATGGAAATTTAAAGCAGGTTCTTGTTGGTGCACAGCACAAATTAGTTCTATATGGGGATGGTAGTTTTTTCATCTTCAGTTGTCTCTGATGCAGCTTATACGAAATAATTGTTGTTCTGTTAACTGAATACCACTCTGTAATTGCAAAAAAAAAAAAAAAAAAAAGTTGCAGCTGTTTTCTGAATGCTTCTAATATAATTTTTTTAATTAAAAAAAAAAAAAAAACCAACCTAAGCAAGAGTGAGACCCTATCTCTACTAAAAACAGAAAGAAATTAATTGGCCAACTAAAAATACATAGAAAAATTTAGCCCAGTATGGTAGCACATGCCTGTAGTTCCAGGGACTGGGGCTGAAGGATCACTTGAGCCCAGGAGTTTGAGGTTGCTGTGAGCTAGGCTGACACCATGGCACTCCAGCCCAAGACAACAGAGTAAGACTCAAAAAAAAAAAAAAAAAAAAAATTAAATAAATTAAGACTAGGCCAAGCACGTGGCTCACACTCGTAAGCTCAGCACTTTGTGAGTCTGAGACAGGAGGACTGCTTGAGCTCAAGAGTTCCATATCAATCTGAGCAATATAGCAAAACCCCATTTGTATAAATAGAGAAATTTCCCAGGCATGGTGGCATTTACCTGCAATCCCAGCTACTCAGAAGGAGCCAGGAGGATTGCTTGAGCCCAGGTGTCTGACATTGCAGTAAGCTGTGACAATGCCTCTGCACTCTAGCCCAGGCAACAGGGTCAGACCGTCTCCAAAAAAAAAAACCAAAAAAACAAAAATCCCACAGAATTAAAAAACAAAATAGATGAATGAAATGAAAAGTTGACTTTTTAAAAAGATAAAAATCAACAAATCTTTAGCTAGACTATAAAAAGAAAAAAGATCCAAAGAAATGAAATCAGAATGAAAAACAAAATGTTTACAACAAGAAAGACCACAGAATAAAGACAGTAAAACCCCATAAGGAAAACTCATTAGAGACTATTATGAACAACTACATGCCAACGAATTGGAGAAACTAGAAGAAATGGATAAATTTTTAGACACATACAACATACAAGATTGAACCATGAATAGAAAAAACTTCAACAAACCAGTAAAAAGTAATAAGACTGAATACATAATAAAGTATCCCATTAAAGTAAAGCCCAGGACCTGAGGCTTCACTGCTAAATTCTACTGAACACTGGAAAAATTATTACCAATTCTATTCAAACTTTACAAAAATTGATGAGCCAAGAATACTTCCAAACTCTATGAGGCCAGTATCACCCTGATACTAAAACCAGACATGGCTGCAACAAAAAAAAAGAGAACTACGGGCCAATATCACCGATGAACACAGACACAAAAATCCTCAACAAAATACTAGCAAAATGAATTCAACAACACATTAAAAAGATCATCCACCATGATCTAGTGGGATTCATCTCAGGGATGCAAGGACGGTTCACATACAAATCAATAAACATGATACATCACTTAAGAGAATCAAGAACAAAAATGAAATGATCATTTTAATAGATGCTGAAAAAGCATTCAATAAAACGCAACATCCCTTTGTGATAAAAACTCTCGAAAAACTGGGTATAGAAGGAACATACTACAAAATAAAAAGGCCATGGGGGATGTTGGATGGATGACAAACCCACAAGCCAACATTATACTGAACAGGAAAAAATTGAAAGCCTTTCCTTTAAGATCTAGAACAAGACAAGAATGCCCATTTTCATCACTTTTACTCAACATAATACTGGAAATTCTGGCCAGAGCACTTAGGCAATAGAAAGAAAGAAAGGGCATCCAAATTGAAAAGGAAGAAGTCAAATTAGGCTTGTTTGCAAATTACATGATCTTATATTTAGGAAAACCTAAAGCCTCCACCAAAAAAACCTGTTAGAACTGGTAAAGGAATCCAGTAAAGTTGCAGGACACAAAGTCAACATACAAATATCGGTAGCATTTATACACACCAATAGCAAATAATCTGAAAAAAGAAATCTCAAGAAAGCAACCACATTTACAACAGCTGCAACAAATATAAAATACCCAGGAATCAATTTACCATGGATGTGAAAAATCTATACAAGGAAAACTATAAAATAGTGAAGAAAGAAATTGAAGAGAACACAAAAATGGGGAAAGCTATTTCACACTCATGGAAGAATTAATATTGTCAAAATAACAATACTACCCAAAGCAATCTACAAATTCAATGAAATCTCTACCAAAATACCATTAGCATTCAACAGAAATAGAAAAAATAGTCCTAAAATTTTTATGTAACCAAAAAGTCCTGAGCAAATCCTGTCATATGCAGCAACATGGATGGAACTCGAGACCATTATAAGTGCAATAAGCCAAGCACAGAAAGACAAATATCACATTTTCACTTATATGAAGGAGTTTAAAAAGTGGATCCCATGAAGACAGAGAGGGATGAAGAGAGGTTTATTAATGGTTACAAACACAGTTTGGCAGAATAAATAAGAACTGGTGTTCTAAAGATCAGCAGGGTGGCTACAGTTGACATTAACTTATTGTACGTTTCCAAACAAGTAGAAGACAATATTTCAAATGTTGCTATCATAAAGAAAAAACAAATATTTAAGGTGATGGGCATCCTAATTATGCCAATTTGAATACATGAATATATCAAATTATCACATGTACTCTTAGAAATATGTATCTAGTATATATCAATGAAAAAATTAAGGCAGGGTGCAGTGGCTCAGCCTGTACCCCTAACACTCTGGGAAGCTGAGGTGGGAGGATCGCTTGAGGTCAAGAGTTCAAGACCAGCTTGAGCAAGAGCGAAACCCCATCTCTACTAAAAATAGAAAATTAGCCAAGCATGGTGGCTCATGCCTGTAGTCCCAGCTATTCAGTAGGCTGAGGCAGGAGGATCCCTTGAGCCCAGGAATTTGAGATTGCTGTGAGCTAGGCTGACATCACAGCACTTGTCAAGGTAACAGAGTGAAACTCTTGTCTCAAAAAAAAAAAATAAACAAATATATAAAGTAGAGGGTGGGAGATTCAGGAGCCAGTTTCTGTGGGTTCAGTTGTCTGGATCATATAAAGATATTCCCCTCCAAGATGTCACTCCAAGTTACTGCACTTCACACCATATACTACCAGAAAAGAGGCACAACATTCCATAAACCTTTTGAATTTTGGAGGTGACAAATACAACATTTGAATGTGCTTTAATGCTCCATACAGTCACCTGAAAGGCTTCGAATTTCAATGGATTGGAGCAAGTTTAGGCTGTAGTACAAGCTTCTCAAGCACTTGATCAACCTTAACCAGCAGACCCAATGATACTCAAAGTGTCCATGGTCAACAGGATGCTGCTGGAAGCTTCTGGCAAGCACCAACAGGAGAGAGCACATCCCTCTGGTATTTTAGAGAAAATGTATGCCCTCTTCTGCAGGTAACTGTTTTTCTTTTGAGTAACAAGTTGTGGCTTGCCACCAGTAGTGACTAAGGCAGTGAAGTCACCATGAAGCGACTAAGGGAGAGCTAAGTTGAGATCTTATAGGCCCGAAAACATAAAATACTATCAGCCCTTATCAATGTTTGCCAACTTATCCGACAGACCCAATTACAAGTTTACAGGCAATAGCACGAATAAAGGAATATTTAAACACACCATGAGAATACAATCAGAAATATCTGATTGTGTGATTCTCTAAGAAAAGGTGTGACTCTTCAAAAGTCAATGTAATAGACAATAATGACTATACTAGATGAAAAAAAAATAAAAGACATAAACAATTGCAATGCATAAAACTTGAATGGACCTTTGATCCAAAAACACCCAACAATGTATGTTGGAAAAACGTGGAGAATTTCAGTTATTACACAAAGCAGACATTAGATGACACTATTGTTTTGAATTTTCTTAGGTGAAATACTAGTAGTGTGGTTTTATTAGGGCAAATATCTTTGTAAGATGCATTACCAGGTATTTAAAGATCAAGTATCACGTGTGCAATTTATGTTCAACCTACACTCAAATAATAGTTTTCCATAAAACGTATTTGTCTATCTGAAGAGCAAACAAGCACAATGCTAAAAATCTACCATAATGGGTATTCCTTTTACTGAATGTTCAAATTTTCCTTAAGTTCAGATTTTTAGTGCAAGCATACTGTTAGTAATGAATTCGATTACTCTAGTAATAAAGCCTCCATCCTTTCTTCCTGGAGGCCCCCGTTTTTAAGTTCTGTGGGAACGTACAAGCCTAAAAAGTTCAGATGAAGAGAACAGCTAAGGCCGGGAGCAGTAGCTCACGCCTGTAATCCTAGCACTCTGGGAGGCCCTGGGAGGCCCAGGCAGGCGGATTGCTCGAGGTCAGGAGTTCAAAACAAGCCTGAGCAAGAGTGAGACCCCGCCTCTACTATAAATGGAAAGAAATTAATTGGCCAACTAATATATATAGAAAAAAATTAGCCAGGCATGGTGGCACATGCTAGTAGTCCCAGCTACTCGGGAGGATGAGGCAGCAGGATTGCTTGAGCCCAGGAGTTTGAGGTTGCTGAGAGCTAGGCTGATGCCACGGCACTCATTCTAGCCTGGGCAACTGAGTGAGACTCTGTCTCAAAAAAAAAAAAAAAAAGAAATCAATTGGCCAACTAATACATATATAGAAAATATTAGCCGGGCATGGTGGCGCATGCCTGTAGTCCCAGCTACTTGGGAGACTGAGGCAGAAGGATCGCTTGAGCCCAGGAGTTTGAGGTTGCTGTGAGCTAGGCTGACGCCATGGCACTCACTCTAGCCTGGGCAACAAAGCGAGACTCTGTCTCTAAAAAAAAAAAATAAAAAACAGCTGAGTATTCCTGCTTGTCTTTAATGGAAAGGCTTGTAGTCTGCATGTTTATATTTATATACAGAAACAAGAGCACCCTACACAACTAAGAATCTATATTATCTTTCTACCCAATACATCAAAAATAAATAAAGGACACCAAGACAATGCCAAATTCTGAGATGAAACACTCTTTAACAAAGACAGAGAAGCAGAACCCCCCCGCACCTAACCAACTTTCCACCAAGTACTCACCGGGAACTCGCTAGAATCGCCAGGTTCCTGAGGCGGGGGGGACAGACTCAGAGTCCACCGGACTCGAATGGCGGAAATTCTTTTCCTTTTGGGGAAAAAAAAAATTCACAAAAGTTGTTTTGGACGCTTTGGAAGAGGAGAGCAAAGCGGATGAAACCATCGCACGGACGCGGGATCACAGCAGTTCCCGACCCAGGTCCCCGCAGCGACCGGGGCTCCAGCGGCCCGGAACTGGCCGCGCCAGGAGCGCCGGCTGCCCGGCGGACGCGAGAGGAGAGGGTCAGGGCTCTCCACAGGACCCTCGGCAGCCTCGCCCAAGCCGACATGTCATGCCGCCTCGCGACCTCCCGGCCCCCGCGCAAACACGCGGGACTCACCTGAACCACAGCTCACCGCGCCACTATAAAACCGAAATGGCACAGCACGCGCCGGGCCAGCGCCGGAAAAGATGGCGGTGCTCCGTGACGTCACTTCCGCCGATTGCCTCGGGCCGGGCGGGGCTTCCGGGCTCGAGTGTCAATCCCGCAGGATCCGGCGGAATAGCGAAATGCTAGTTTCCTCCCGCGTAGGTGCCAAGGGGGGCCGCCGGTTGCCTCCGTCAGGGGCCCAGAAACAGGCGCGATGACAGAGAGGGGTTGGGATCACGCCTCCGGGCGGGGCCCACACGCGGCGGCTGGGTTGGAGGTGGGGCCAGGCACAGCCCGCGGTCGGGATCGCCCGACTGACTGGAAGGGCCAGTTTTGGGGTGGGGATACACTCCGGAGGAAGCTAATAAAAAGCTTCTCTGTGTCTCCCTGCTCCCCCCCGAATTCTTAGAGCTTTTTTTTTTAAGAGACAGAGTCTCTGCGGGGCGCGGTGGCTCATGCCTGTAATCCTAGCACTCTGGGAGGCCGAGGCGGGCCTATCGCTCGAGTTCAGGAGTTCGAAACCAGCCTGAGCAAGAGCGAGACCCCGTCTCTACTAAAAAAAATAGAAAGAAATTAATTGGCCTACTAAAAAAATAGAAAGAAATTAATTGGCAAACTAAAATAAATAAATAAATATATATATATATAAAAATTAGCCGGGCATGGTGACACATGCCTGTAGTCCTGGCTACTCGGGAGGCTGAGGCAGGAGGATCGCTTGAGCCCAGGAGTTTGAGGTTGCTGTGAGCTAGGCTGACGCCATGGCACTCTAGCCTGGGCAACAGAGTGAGACTCTGCCTCAAAAAAAAAAACAAAACAGTACTATAGGCCAGGAGCAGTGGCTCATCCCTATAACCCTAGCACTCTGGGAGGGTGAGGTGGGAGGATTACTTGAGCTCAGGAGTTTGAGGACAACCTGAGCAAGACCCTATCTCTACAGAAAAAAAAAAAAAAAAAACAGAAAAATTAAGGCCAGGTGTCATGGCACACTTCTGTAGTCCCAGATACTTGGGAGGCTGAGGCAAGAGCATTGCTTGAGCCCAGGAGTTTGAGGTGCAGTGAGCTATGATGACGCCACTGCACTCAAGCCTGGGGAAGGAAAAAGGAAGGAAGGACTGCAGTGGCTTGGGGTTTTCATAGCCCCAGGGTTTATCTTATCTATGGCTAGCCATTTCACAGGTGTCCAAAGCAGGCACACTCTAGGAGAGAGAAGAGCGTCTCCTTGCTGGTTCAATGAAGAAAGGAGCATGTTGAGGAAGTCCAGCTAAGCTAGGAATGGTGATTGTCCTCCAGAACCTGAGAGAGGCCTCCAACTAATTCCAGCAAAAAAATGGGGCCTTTGTTCGCAAGCCACAAAGAAATGAATTCTGCTGACAACATAAATGAGCTGGAAAGCAGATTCCTTCCCCTGCAAGCATTCCAGAATACAGCCTGATACCTTCATTGCAGCCTTGCGAGATCCTAAGCGGAATGCCCAGCTAAGCTATGCCTGGACTCCAGACCCCGTAGAGACTTCAAGATAATAAATGTATGTTATTTTAAGGAAATAGACAAGAAGGACTTAAAATCTACTCTCTTAGCAAATTCCAAGGATACAATACAATTAACTAAAATCTCCATGCTGTATATTAAATCCCAGAATTATTCATCTTATAACTGAAAGTTCAAACCCTTTGACCAACTTCTCCCAAATTCCCTCCTCTGCATCCCATTCCCTAGCAAACAATGTACTCTGCTTCTATGCGTTCAGCTTTTTTAGATTCCATATGTGAGATAATACAGGATTTCCTTCTTTATCTGAAGGCTAAATAATATTCATATAGATATATCATATTTTTTATGCATTCACCCGTCAAGGGATATTTAGGTTGTTTCCATAAAGTCTACTGTGAAAAACGCCACAATGAAGATGGCAATGCCAATATCTCTTTAAGGTACTGATGTCATTTCCTTTTGGCATACACCCAGGAGTGAGATTGCTGGATCATGTCGATCATGTGCTATCTCAGTTTTTTTTAGTAAAACCTCCATGAGGCTGAGGCAGGAGGATCACTTGAGCCCAGGAGTTTGAGGTTGCTATGAGCTAGGCTGATGCCACGACACTCTAGCCGAGGCAAGAGAGTGAGACTCTGTCTCAAAAAAAAAAAAAAAAAAAAATAGACAACAGTAAGATATATATTTATCTGTTTATTTTGAGTACAAAAGGAAACAGGATTATTCAGAAAATAATAAAATTCAGAATCTATAGGGGATGGATGAACAGCATGGTGGAATGAAAACAGGGAGGAAAAGATAGAACACACCATTCTGTTTAGTTCTAATGTTTACCACCACATTATTTTTTTATAATCAACAAATATAGAGGGACAACCTAAAATGGAATATGAAAATATCTCTACTGAATCAGTTGACTGTGTTTCCGAGCTGAGAGAGAAGACTGTATCTAGAATGAGTCACATGTTTCACAATAACAGCCATTTTCTGCGATGGCAAAAATTCTAATCTTCCATATAGAACTTAAAGGAGAAAATGTATATCCCTAGACATTTTCATGAATCAGAGAATAAACGTAAATAAATTAAATTTCCCACTCTAAAAAGAAAAAGGAAGAAAAAATAGCTAAGTAAACAAACATAAAAAAGTTACTAAGGAATTATCCTATTTTAAAAAAGCACTAAGTTTGTTTCCCTTGAATAGCCAGATAGATGGTGGTGCTCACCTGTAATCCCAGATACTCGGCAGGCTGAGGTAGGAGGTTCACTTGAGCCCAGGAGTTTGAGTCCAGCCTGAACAACATAGTGAGACCCCCATCTCTATTATTAATATTTTTTTAAGAATCACTAAGCCCAGACATTTTTACATAGGAAATATATGAAACTTTCAAGGTCCAGATGGCCCTAATTCTCCATAAATCTTTCCAGAGTACTGAAAATGAAGCAAATTTTGCTTAACTCTTTTATGATGCAAGTACAAGATTGATATATAACCTGATAAAGACAGCACAATTAGGCCAGGCACAGTGGCTCACACCTGTAATCCTAGCACTCTGGGAGGCTGAGGCAGATGAATTGCTCAAGGTCAGGAGTTCGGAGTTCAAAACCAACCTGAGCAAGAGCGAGACCTTGTCTCTAAAAAGAAAGAAATTTATTGGCCAACTAATATATATAGAAAAAATTAGCTGGGCATGGTGGCACATGCCTGTAGTCTCAGCTACTCTGGAGGCTGAGGCAATAGGATTGCTTGAGCCCAAGAGTTTGAGGTTGCTGTGAGCCAGGCTGACATCATGGCACTCACTCTAGCCTGGGCAACAAAGTGAGACCCTGTCTCAAAAAAAAAAAAAAAAAAAAAAGACAGCACAATTACTAAAAACTGCAGAATCATGTCAGTAATGAATAAATGCACTATGTAAAATATTAGCAAATTCCAATACCACTTTACGCAAATAATAAACCATGAGCAAGTGGATTGTATTCCAGGAATGCAAGGTTGGTTCAGCCTGAACTCTATCTTACAGCAGTACATTCCATTGTTATGGATAATACCTGATTTGCCCATGGCAATACCAGAGGATGTCAGGTCAGGCACATCATCTCCCAATGAGGTAACATTCTCCCACTTCCCAGGGATAAAGCTCCAGCCTGAGTGGAAGTCCAGCAGATGAGAGTGTCTGTTCTGGCCGACTATAGGATTGCTCAAGGTCGGGAGTTCAAAACCCGCTTAAGCAAGAGCAATATACAAAAAATTTGTATATTTGTATATATACAAATTATAATTTTATATATAAAATTATATAATTATATATATATATATATATATAAAATTAGCCGGGCATGGTGGCGCATGCCTGTAGTCCCAGCTACTCAGGAGGCTGAGGCAGGAGGATAACTTGAGCCCAGGAGTTTGAGGTTGCTATGAGCTAAGCTGACACCCCGGCACTCTAACCCAGTCAACAAAAGTGAGACTCTGTCTCAAAAAAAGAAAAAACATGAGTGGGCCTAGTTTTGGAAGCTCCTCTGATGCATCATGAAAAATCACTGTTCATCAGCTTGCATGCCAAGGGGTATATGTATCAGTTGGCCTTTATTGTGTAACAAACAACCTCAAGACTTAGTAGCTGAAAACAGCAGGCTTTACTTAGCAGACACCTGTTGAGGACGGACTTGCATGGCTCAGTTCTGCTGATTTCTACTGGTCAGAGCAAGTCAAAAGAAAAGTTTAAAAAGGAAAGGAAAACAGACTACACCTTCAGACAGAAGTAACTTCAAAGGATTTGTGGCCATTTGTAATCTATCACAGGATGTCATTGGGCCTGTGTCAAGGCGCCTATTCTCTTTGCCACCAGATCTGGGTTTTTTTTGTTTTGTTTTGTTTTGTTTTTTTGAGGCAGAGTCTCACTTTGTTGCCCAGGCTAGAGTGAGTGCCGTGGCGTCAGCCTAGCTCACAGCAACCTCAAACTCCTGGGCTCAAGCGATCCTCCTGCCTCAGCCTCCCAAGTAGCTGGGACTACAGGTATATGCCACCATGCCCGGCTAATTTTTTCTATATATATTAGTTGGCCAATTAATTTCTTTCTATTTATAGTAGAGATGGGGTCTCGCTCTTGCTCAGGCTGGTCTCGAACACCTGAGCTCAAACGATCCGTCCACCTCGGCCTCCAAGAGAGCTAGGATTACAGGCGTGAGCCACCGTGCCACCAGATCTGTTTAGTGACTTGAGTGACAATACACTTATTCCTGGGTAATTGGAAGTATGATGCTCTGGAGGACTATAATGAGAATTCCATTTAAATGGCCTAGAACACTGAGTTGAAAAGGAAAGTTATTAATGAACAATTAAATTTAGAAATTTAATTTGTTTTAGCTTAGTGAGTACAATAAAAATAATAGATTGTATAAATTTCAAACATAAAGAATAAAATAATTTAAATGAAAAATATGATCAATACAAAGAGAAGGGACCATAATAAGACAAATATAGAAAAAATAAGATGCTAGAAATTAATCCAATTCATTACTAATTACATTTTATGTAACACACTAAATGCTCAAGGTAAAAGAAAAGGATTGTTAGTTGGTTCTTCAGGGAGATTTTTCAAATATCCCGACTTTTTAAATATCTCAGTTAAAGTAGGTATTAAAAGACACAACTAAAAATGATACAGAAAGACTAAGAAATAAAGGAAAATCAAGCTGATAGAGACTGATAAATACCTAACAGAACTAATGGAATAGAAAACACACAAAAAATAGTGTAGATTTCTTCAAGCCAAAAACTCTTTGAAAGAAATCACAAAACAGAATACTTTCTGCCAAGACTAACACAAGAAAAGGGAAAGAATGCACAAAGAAATCTTTACAGAATGCGAAAGGAGACCCTTATTTCCCATAAATACTTTCAGAGTATTGAAAATGAGGCAAATCTTGCTAAACCCTTTTATGATACAAGACTGATCTATAAACTGATAAAGACAGCACAATCATTAAAAACTGCAGAATCAAATCATATCCAAAAGAAATTTAACTATATAACCAGCAAACATTAAAAATGCAATGCTGAAACCTTATTTATCCTATAATCATAAAAAAATTGAATCAGCTTTAAATCACCACAGGAAAAAAGGTAACTAAAACAGCAATAACAATTATTCTAGACCCAGATCATTTAACCAGTAAAATTTACTCTTCATAAAAGGTCCCATTTAAATTACCAGTTATTCCAGAATCATTTATTAAATATGCATCCTTTGCTCCATAGAAATGCAATGAAATTATCAGTGTGTGGGTCTTTCAGGGCTCTCTATTATGTTCCACCGGTTTGTCTATCTGTGTACAATGTAACACTATATTTACTTTAATAAATTTTGGTATTAATTAGGGGAAGTTTTTCCACCTTGTTCATTAGGTGTGTCTTGATCATTGGCTATTGTTCTTTCGTATACCTTTTAGAAACATTTCAAGTTCTGCAAAAAAATGCTAGGATTGCATTGAATCTATAGCTCAATTTGTGGAGAATGACATCTTGATAGTATTCCAACACCGTGGTGTATTTGCATTTATTTAGTTCACTTGTTTTAATGTTGTTCCTTAAAGTTTTTCTCAAAGAGGGCTTACACATTTTTGGTTAGATTTATTTTAAGTAGTTACAAAAATTGTTATTTTATGATTAAGATGTCTTACCACTGGCCAGTGGACTTTCTTCAAGCTGGCTCCTCTCCTTTGGACAAGACCCTAGCAGTCTTGCTTTCATGTAGAACATGTGTTCCAACATCATCTTGTACATTTCCTACACTGGTCAGTTTATAAACGTATATGTGATCTGTGGACTTTTGGATTTCTGCTGTTTGGGGAAATTTTCTCATTGTCTTTTTAAATTTTTTTAGTAATTTCCTAGTTTTTTTTTTTTTTTTTTTGAGACAGAGTCTCACTCTGTTGCTCGGGCTAGAGTGCCGTGGCATCATCAGCCTAGCTCACAGCAACCTCATACTCCTGGGCTCAAGCAATCCTCCTGCCTCAGCCTCCCCAGTAGCTGGGACTACAGGCATGCACCACCATTCCTGGTTAATTTTTTCTATATTTATTTTTAGTTGGCCAATTAATTTCTTTCTATTTTTTAGTAGAGACAGAGTCTCATTCTTGCTCAGGCTAGTTTCGAACTCCTGACCTTGAGTGATCACCCCCACCTTGGCCTCCCAGAGTGCTAGGATTACAGGCGTAAGCCACCACGCCTGGTCCTGACACGTGTTCTATACTAGAAACTATTCCATATAAACTTGAGAAAAATGTATATTCCACTCTTGTTGGGTGTAGTGTTCTGAATGTTTGTTAGGTCCAACTGATATATAGTGCTTATCCTGTTTCTTTATTGATATTATGTGTGGCTGTTCTATTGAATTGAAAGTAGTGTATTATAATCTTCAACTGTTATTATAGAATTCCCTATTTCTCCCTTTAATTCTGTCAGTGTTTGCTTTATGTATTTTAGGCTCTGATGTTTGTTACATATACATTTATAATTGTTATATCTTCATGATGAATTGTACCTTTTGTCAATATATACTGTTCTTGTCTCTTCTAACAGTTTTTAAATCCAAGTTTATTTTTTCTAATATTAGTATGCCCAGCCTAGCTCTCTTTGGGTTACTATTTATATGGAATATATATTTTCCAACCTTTCACTTTCAACCTTTTTTTGACTTTTGATCTAGAGAGACAGCATATAGTGGGGTTATGTATTTTAATCCATTCCACTGAATTATCCCTTTTGATTGGGAAATTTAATCCATTTACTTTTCACATAATTATCAATAAAAAGACTGGTTTTTGTAATTTCATTACTTTGTTTCTGTATGTCTTAATGCTTTTTGTTCGTCGTTTCCTTTATTACTGTCTTCTTTTTGTTTAGTTGATTTTTTTTTGTAGTGACACATTTTCTTTTCATTTTGTGTATACTACATAGATATTTTCTCTAGGTTACCATGGGGATTAAATATAACATCCTAACAGCCAGTGCATAGTTTACTGCTCCAGTCCCAGCTCCTGCCCCATGCTATTCTCAGTATAAAATAGGAAAAAATCTACTTAGAAGGAATTTTTTTTTTTTTTGAGACAGAGTCTCACTTTATTGCCCAGGCTAGAGTGAGTGCCGTGGCGTCAGCCTAGCTCACAGCAACCTCAAACTCCTGGGCTCAAGCAATCCTCCTGCCTCAGCCTCCCGAGTAGCTGGGACTATAGGCATGCGCCACCATGCTCAGCTAATTTTTTCTATATATATTAGTTGGCCAATTAATTTCTTTCTATTTATAGTAGAGATGGGGTCTTGCTCTTGCTCAGGCTGGTTTCGAACTCCTGACCTCGAGCAATCCGCCCGCCTCGGCCTCCCAAAGTCCTAGGATTACAGGCGTGAGCCACTGCGCCCGGCCCCAAGTTTCTTAATGGATGTGTATTTTCTAAAAATATTCCCACATTTTTACATTCATATAGCTTCTTTGCAGTGGGTTTTCACATGTACAGTGAGACTAGTAAAATGAATGCAGCATTTTCCCCATTCCCTACAATCACAATTCCTCTAGTGTGAATTATCATTTTAACTAAAGGACGAAAGCAGAATATATGTATATATGTGTGTGTGTGTGTGTGTGTGTGTGTGTGTGTGTATTCCCATATTTTTAACATTTATGTTTTTAGCCTCTGTGAGATTACCAAATATTAACATATGA
Source organism: Mirza zaza (assembly GCA_008750895.1). Classification (NCBI taxonomy): domain Eukaryota; kingdom Metazoa; phylum Chordata; class Mammalia; order Primates; family Cheirogaleidae; genus Mirza; species Mirza zaza. The sequence goes on from VSMD01003616.1 coordinate 15,189, forward strand.
GGCAGAAATAAAGCTTTCCCACATACCATACCTTCATAGGGTTTCTCTCCACTGCATGTTGATTTATTAATACCTGAAGGATTTTTAAAATTTCTTAACCACTTCGGTACCAGCATCAACTATAGTCGATAGCCACAGATGAACACGCACAGTGACTTTAGCCAAAAGCCATGATATGACTTTTCTAATTTTTTATTTATCAAAATAAAATTGTGAACATTTAAAAATAATGAAATAAAAACATATATGCATATGTTACCTATTCTGATTTACATTACCAGTAAAGCTGCCTGTAAAGTAAAACAAGCTTTCAGTGCTTTAAAGCTTTCCTTATCACACAAGAGCAAAACGGATTCATCGTCAATGAACTGCACAAACTATCATGCAGACTATAACTGCAGGCTGTGGGCAAGGTTTCCTGGGCGATGAGCGCAGTACCAAAGTGGTTAAATTCATGAGGCTTTTTACACATGAAACCATCAAAAATTTCTGAAGGATGTCCCAGGTTTCTTACATATATAGAGTATCTCTCCACTGTTTTTCTTTATAATTTTAAATTTCTTTATTTTTTTTTGTCTCAGTGAAGAATCAACATTAGTGAGAACACTGTGAGTTCTTAAATGTTGAGTTATTAAAAGGTATGAGGAAGTGAAGATGTTGTGGCCTTTACACTTATAGGGTTTTTATTTGAGACAGTTTCACTTTGTTGCCCAGGCTAGAGTGAGTGCCGTGGTGTCAGCCTAGCTCACAGCATCCTCAAACTTCTGGGCTCAAGCAACCCTACTGCCTCAGCCTCCCGAGTAGCTGGCACTACAGGCATGCACCACCATGACCGGCTAATTTTTTCTATATATATTAGTTGGCCAATTAATTTCTTTCTATTTATAGTAGAGATGGGGTCTCGCTCTTGCTCAGGCTGGTTTTGAACTCCTGACCTTGAGCAATCCACCTGCCTCGGCCTCCCAGAGTGCTAGGATTACAGGCATGAGCCACCACGCCCAGCCACTTGTAGGGTTTTATACCACTGTAAATTTTCATGTGGATACTGAGGCCTGAGCATGATGTAAATGTTTGAGAACATTCCTTACATACAGACAGTTTTTCTCAAATGTGGGTTATGATGTCTTATTAAGGCATGTGGAGTATTGTAAGGCTGTATCTCAGTCTTACCTTCAATTGGCTTTTATAGTAATTTTAGATATGTAAAATAAACAATCTTGGAACAACAACAAAAAGGCTTTCTGACATGTCTTAGAATGATAAGTTTTTTCCCTCAAATATTAGTTTTTACACTTTGTAAGGTATAAAGAATTACTGTTCTCCCATATTTATTATGTGAATGGGCCTTCTGCCCATGGTAAATTCACACCTGCTATGTAAGAAATAAAAACTGAGTGAAGGTTTCTCACACATTTTTTTTTTTTGAGACAGAGTCTCACTGTTGCCTGGGCTAGAGTGCCATGGCATCAGCCTAGCTCACAGCAACCTCAAACTCCTGGGCTCAAGTGATTCTCCTGCCTCAGCCTCCTGAAGTAGCTGAGACTACAGGCATGCACCACCATGCCCGGCTAATTTTTTTATATATGTATATTTTTAGTTGGCCAATTAATTTCTTCCTATGTTTGGTAGAGATGGGGTCTTGCTCTTGCTCAGGCTGGTTTCGAACTCCTGACCTTGAGTGATCCACCCACCTCAGCCTCCCAGAGTGCTAGGATTACAGCGTGAGCCACTGTGCCTGGCCTCTCACACATTCTTTACATTCATAAGTTTTTTTCCGATTGATTTTAGATACAAATACTAAGGTCTGAGGACAATTTCAGGTTTTTTCACATGCCTTAGTTCTTAGATGTTTAGCAAGTGCTGAAGACTGACTGAAGTTTTTCCCACATTCCTTACATTCATACGGTTTTGCTCCAGTGTGAGTTCGCATGTGAACATTAAGGCACGTGGAATATCTGAAGGCTTTCCCACATTCTTTACATTCGTAGGGCTTTTCTCCTGTGTGAGTTCGCATGTGCATATTAAGATTCGTGGACCGAGCAAATGCTTTCCCACATTCCTTACATTCGTAGGCCTTTTCTCCAGTGTGAATTCTTACATGTGTACTAAGGCCTGATGACTGAGTGAAGGCTTTCCCACATTCCTTGCATTGATATGGCTTCTCTCCAGTGTGGGTCCTTACATGTTGATGAAGCATTGAGGAATGATTAAAGGCCTTCCCACATTCTTTACACTCATAGGGTTTTTCTCCAGTGTGTGTCCGCATGTGTAAAACAAGTCCTGAGGAACGAGGGAAAGTTTTCCCACATTCCTTACATAAATATGGCTTCTCTCCACTGTGAATCCTTACATGTTTCATGAGGTATGAAGAATGAATAAAAGCTTTTCCACATTCCTTACATTCATATGGTTTTTCTCCAGTGTGAATTCGTATGTGTAAAATAAGTCCTGTGGATCGAGTAAAGGCTTTTCCACATTCCATACATAAGTAGGGCTTCTTTCCACTGTGAATTCTTATATGATCTGTAAGGTATGAGGAATGGGTGAAGGCTTTGCCACACTCTCTACATTTATACGGCTTTTCTCCAGTGTGAGTTCTGATGTGTAATTTAAGTCCTGTGGACTGAGTGAAGGCTTTGCCACATTCTTTACAAATATAGGGTTTCTCTCCACTGTGAATTCTTACATGGCCTATAAGGTGTGAGGAATTACTGAAGGCCTTCCCACATTCCTTACATACATAGTGTTTTTCTCTATTGTGAGATCTCATATGTACCTTAAGGGATGACTGCTTAAGAAAAGTTCTCTGACAATCTTTCCATTTACACAATTTCTCTTGTGTATGAGTTTTCTTCTGGCCAGTACAATTTGGATACTGGCTAAAAGCTTTTCCATGTTGAAAAAACTCAGAAGTTTTCTCTCCAACATAAGTTTTCTTGTAAAAATTGCCAATTAAGTTCTTTCTTAAGGCTTTTTGATTATCCTCAGAAATTTTCTCTCCAATGTGAGTTCTCATGTGAGTCATAAGAGACGGATGTTCACTGAAGACTTTTTCACAATGGTTAGAACCACAGAGTTTCTCTGCAGTATTCCTTCTCTCCTGTTGATTAAGATATGAATGATGACTAAAGATTTTCTTATATTCAGTACAGTAATAGAATTTCTCCCCCATCACAACATTTATGCATTGGAAACATCATATTTGAACAGTTTAACATTTCCACTGTGTGTACACAGTTCCTGCCCTGTTTTTGTGTTATTTTAAATGGAATAATCTGCCTATGAGGCCAGGAGCCATCCTATGTTATCTATGTTCAGAGAACTTCTTAGAGAATTTGTGTGATAATTATTTAGACTAAATTTTATACCTCAATGCCGAGCGTGGTGGCTCACGCCTGTAATCCTAGCACTTTGGGAGGCCAAGGCAGGAGGATTGCTGAAGGTCAGGAGTTTGAAACCAGCCTGAGCAAGAGCGAGACCCCGTCTCTACTAAAAATAGAAAGAAATTAATTGGCCAACTAAAAATATATAGAAAAAATTAGCCGGGCATGGTGGCACATTCCTGTAGTGCCAGCTACTCGGGAGGCTGAGGCAGGAGGATTGCCTGAGCCCAGGACTTTGAGGTTGCTGTGAGCTAGGCCGACGCCATGGCACTCTAGCCCATGCAACAGAGTGAGACTTTGTCTCAAAAAAAAAAAAAATTGTATACCCCAAACTGAATTTGAGTCACATATATGTGGATGTTTATTGGCGAGATCTCTAAGAAGAAACGAGTTTGGAGTAAGTTTACTCTCCAGATTCATGATATTCAGAAAATCTCTTCACAGACTGCTTTCTTTTGGTAAATGCCATTTTCCTCATATAAGTCACACGGATATTATGCTTCTTGCTCTAGTGTGGAAGATTTCATCCCTTGGAAATCTTACCAATTGTATTCCATTTGATAATTTTTCTGCATAAATATCTTGAAGCAGTGGGGAGCCTTTGGTTTTGAGTTGCAAATTCAATTCTGAAAATAAAATAAAAAATGTAGGTTTGGAGAAAAACTGGAGGATAAAATTGTTTAAAATGGTAAGGCACAGGAATGGCATTACAAAATGTAGCACAGTGGGTAGCTCCAGGGCTCCTTCCCATCACAAGACAACTAACAAACTCAGAAAAGTTATCAGAATCAACTGTTGCAGAACTTTGGAATCTGGTCAAACATTTATAATAACCAGAGGAACACTTGAGGAAGAAAGAGTGGCTCCATTTCACTAGGGGAACACTGTAGCATTTTAAATTGGAAGGTACCATCTACAGCCTCCAGATTACCCACTGCTGTATAGATGGCAGGACAAATGCCCTGTGCAAGTTGGCAGCAACAAAAGGAGTAACAGGGGCCTTATCCTCAAAGAATTGTCATTGTGTGTTTTGAACTGCCTGGCAGCTTCCTCAAGGGCCAGTTCAGGGGCTTGCTTCTATTTCACCCAACTCAGAGTTCCCAAAACTAAGGCAGCATCCCAAGCAGCTTCTGCTCAAAGTGTTACCTAAAGGTAAAGTGTTGCCTGTAGCAACCTGAGAAAAGAGAAAACAGTTGGGACAATCAATAGACAGACTGCAAATCCTGGTAAAGAACTGGTATGTGGATAAATAAGGGCTTTAAAAGCTCCAGTGTCTCCCAGGGAATCAAGAAGGCCACAAGCATACTCAGGGCTGAATGTATGCTCAGGGAGCCCCTAAGTTTTCACCTCTGGCTGACCAATGAGATCCATATAAGCAGCAAAGGGAGACTAAAGAAAAGGTGTAAACAGCCTGGCTTGGCAATGAAGAAGTGACCCAACACATAGGCCATCAGCAAAACACAAAACAATCTTGTTTCTTTTTCATTTCTTGGCTCTAGGCATTTAAGGAAACTGTCACTTTAATGTGATCACTAAGCTAAAGAACACAGCCTTTTAGGACTACACTAAAAAGAATGCAGACTCCACAAAAATAATTTATAAAAGACACTACACAGGCCAGGCGTGATGGCTCATGCCTGTAATCCTAGCACTCTGGGAGGCCGAGGTGGGAGGATCGCTCAAGGTCAGGAGTTCAAAACCAGCCTGGGAAAGAGCGAGACCCTGTCTCTACTAAAAACAGAAAGAAATTAATTGGCCAACTAATATATATAGAAAAATTTAGCCAGGCATGGTGGCAACTGCCTGTAGTCCCAGCAGAAGGATTGTTTGAGCCCAGGAGTTTGAGGATGCTGTGAGCTAGGCTGATGCCACGGCACTCACTCTAGCCTGGGCAACAAAGTGAGACTGTCTCAAAAAAAAAAAAAGAAAGACACTAGACAAACATTAGCCACAAGCAAAAACAAACCCCAAGGACAGAGAATCAGATTTCAAAATTGCCACATTATAATATCCAAAACATACATTTTCAGCAAAAAAAAAAAAAAAAAAAAACCTAATCAAAACCACAAAGAACTAAAGTAGGTACCTGTGGCTCACACCTGGTCTTGAACTCCTAACCTCAAGCGATCCTCCTGCCTCAGCCTTTCAGAGTGCTATGATTATAAGCGTGAACCACCGCTGAATATTATTCAACCATAAAAAACGAATGAAGTACTGATACATGCTACAACATGGATGAACCCTGAAAACATTATGCTAAGTGAAAGAAGTCAGACAAAAAAGGTCACATTGTATGATTCCATTTATACGATATATACAGAATAGGTAAATCCATAGAGAGAGAAAGCCAAGTAGTGGTAGCAGGGGTTGGGGGTAGAGGTGACTGGGGAGCAACTACTTAATGACAATAGGGTTTCCTTTTGGGGTGATAAAAGATGCTCTGGAAATAAAAAGAGCTGATGATTGCATAACGCTGAATGTACTCAATGCCAATGAAGTATATGCAGTAAAATGGTTAATTTTTATGTATTTGACCTCAAATATAAGCATATGGCACATGTATACATCTTTCTAAATATGAAACATGATAAAAATGCTGAAGCAGGAGCAGGCATGGACTACAAAGAATCTGGCTATGTCAGAAGTTTGGCAATGATACAGACCTGGTGTCAAAACTATAGGTAAATTACCAAGTAATAGATATAATAATACTCTAGAAAACCAAGGCTGACAGTAAGCAAAAAGATGACAGAATCAGGAAAGCAATAAAAGAAGGTGTTGGCAAAGGAGCTATATGCATAAAATGAAATTTTAAAATAAAGCAAACAGACCTTTCCAAGAACAGAAAAAAGTTGATAAGATCAATGGAAATTTAAAGGGGAAGGGGAACTGACTAGGCATGGTGGCTTACGCCTGTAGCCCTACCACTATAGGATGCCAAGGCAGGAGGATTACTTGAGCTCAGGAGTTCGAGACTCCTGAGACTAGCCTGAGCAAGAGCAAGACCCCGTCTCTACTAAGAACAGAAAAAAAAATCTGTTGGGCAACTGAAAATAGAAAAAATTAGCCAGGCATAGTGGTGTGCGCCTGTAGTCCCAGCTACTTGGGAGGCTGAGGCAGGAGGATCACCTGAGCCCAGGAGTCTGAGGTTGCTGTGAGCTAGGGTGATAGCACAGCACTCTAGCCTGGGCAACAGAGCAAGAATCTGCCTCAAAACAAAACAAAAAAAAGGTGAAGGGGAGTTGAAAGTACCTAAGGAAACTCAGAAACCAAATGGCCTCAGCCTTCTCAAGAAAAAGAGAAGCCCTGAGAAGTTTACAAAGTTACATTTCCAAATATATGGCATGCTTCCCAGACAAGCACTGCTCTTCATAATACCATGCCTGCTTGTGAACTTACCCTGCAGAAGAATTCTTCTCACTCCTGTTCTCAGCTCTTCCCCTCGTTCCAATGGAGACGTGAGAAACGGTTTGCATAATTCGGACTCTGCTGGAGGGAAAAAATACATTAGGAACAGGCAATGCAAGACATGACACCATGTCCTTGAATTGAGAACCAACACGTTTGCCTTCAGGAATTCTGAAGATGGTCAAATGTAACTTTATAAACAGCAAACTAATCATGCAATGTTTCCAATAAATGCAATAAAACTACTTTAAAAGGAACAAAAATGCAAGCACATTCTGTCTCTAGAATATCCTCAAATGACTAGGGAGCTCCAAGACCTGATAACCAAGTCTGATCTCATACACACTTAAAACCTCAAAGTCTAGGCTGGGCGTGGTGGCTCACACCTGCAATACTAGCACTCTGGGAGACCGAGGCGGGAGGATCACTCAAGGTCAGGAGTTTGAAACCAGCCTGAGCAAGAGCGAGACCCCTTCTCTAACTAAAATAGAAAGAAATTAATTGGTCAACTAAAAATATATAGAAAAAATTAGCCGGGCATGGTGGGATGTGCCTGTAGTCCCAGCTACTCATGAGGCTGGGACAGAAGGATTGCTCGAACCAAGGAGTTTGAGGTTGCTGTGAGCTGGGCTGACACCACGGCACTCTAGCCTGGGCAACAGAGTAAGACTCTGTCTCAAAAACAAACAAACAAACAAACAAAAAACCTCAGAGTCTTTTTTCCTTTTTTTGAGACAGAGTCTCACTCTGTCACCCTGGTCAAGTGCCATGCCATCAGCCTAGCTCACAGCAACTTCAAACTCCTGGGCTCAAGTGATCCTCCTGCCTCAGCCTCCTAAGTAGCTGGGACTACAGGCATGCGCCACCATGCCCGGCTAATTTTTCTATTTTTAGTAGAGACAGCGTCTTGCTCTTGTTGAGGCTGGTCTTGAACTCTTCACCTCAAGCGATCCGCCCACCTTGGCCTCCCAGAGTGCTAGGATTACAGGTGTAAGCCACCGTGCCTTGCCAAAACTTCAAAGTTTTTAATCCATAAAGGAAATCCAGAGTTTTTAATCTTAGACCTGTCTTCATTTTCACAGTGAATTCTCTACACAGTAATGCTCATTGGCTGGAGTCTATGACTATCCTGTTTATATTACAGTCTTCCCATTTGTCAGCTAACACTTAAGAAACATTCATTTTCTAAAGGGCTCAGTGAAGAAATTATGCCACTCTTACCTAGTGTGATGAGATTCTTGTAGTTCTCTAACATCACATTTCTGTGGAGATCTCTCTGTGTTTGATCCAACAAAGTCCATTCTTCCTGAGTAAAGTCCACAGCCACATCCTCAAAGGTCACTAAGTGCTAAATCATCAAATACATGTTGGCTTCAGCTAAGTACCATCTTCTCTGATGTTCTGGGAAAGATGTATGAAGGACTAAGGGAGACTAGAAGCCTGCAGTACTCCTGGACCTCAGATCTCTCCTCCTCTCTATCTGTAGATTATGTCTGTTAAATCCATCCAGTCACATGGATTTCCCAGTGTCACTGACATATGACTAAACTTATCACAACTTTATTGTAGGCTGTTCTCGCCTTATTCCTCCCCTCCTAATAGGCTGTGGTTAGCACTGAGCACATTGCAGCACTTTGTAAAATCTGTTAACAATTACTTCCACAGTGACACACAAATTCCCTGAGATTAGATCACCTTCTTTTTTTTTTTTTTTTTTTTTGAGACAGAGTCTCGCTTTGTTGCCCGGGCTAGAGTGAGTGTCGTGGCGTCAGCCTAGCTCACAGCAACCTCAGACTCCTGGGCTCAAGCAATCCTCCTGCCTCAGCCTCCCAAGTAGCTGGGACTACAGGCATGCGCCACCATGCCCGGCTAATTTTTTCTCTATATATTAGTTGGCCAATTAATTTCTTTCTACTTATAGTAGAGACGGGGTCTCGCTCTTGCTCAGGCTGGTTTTGAATTCCTGACCTCGAGCAATCCACCCGCCTCGGCCCCCCAGAGTGCTAGGATTACAGGCGTGAGCCACCTCGCCCGGCCTAGATCACCTTCTTATGATCTGTCATAACACTCAGCAAAACAATGAACCAACAAGCATGACCAAGGATCAGAAAGAATTAATGAGCATTGAGATAAAACGATCATTTCCAGCACAATCTCTGTATAAACTGAGATGGCATGGGTCCTGGAGAAAGTCACTTGGGGACTCATTTCAGAGCAGAACCATAACTGCTTTAAGAAGCTTGAATACATGACAAGGGGATAAGGCTGTCTGACGGAAACAAGCATAACATTTTCAAGAAGCGTCTACTTTTCACTTGCCTGAGAAGAACCCATCAGTAACCCAGCCACTGTCCCTGTGTCTTCCATGTTCCTCTCATGAAGACAGAAAGTGTCTTGAGAAAGAGGACCTTAGGGAAAAGAATAATAGCATGAAAGTTCAAATCTTTCCACGATACCAAGAGCAGCTGTTCCACACCATACACCTAATACATTACGAACACTCTACTTCCATAATATGCCAAAGTTACCTGAAGCCCTCAGTTACCTGAAGCAAGAAAAGGGTTTTCTGGATCTTGCTATCCATGAAGAAGAGGTTAATAATTCCATTTTGTAATTACATAAATTACAGAGAGGCAGAGTGGTTTAATTCCCAGAAATGATAAAATTCATGTTTTATCCCCCTAAAATCACACAAGCACACCCCTTCTTGCATCCCAAATCCCAGGACCCTGACTTTTACACATCTGGTTCACTTCAATCCCTCTTACACAGCCCATCGCATGATCCTCAACCCCTGAGCAATGGATCTGCCACTTGGGAGGGGACTACATAAAGCAGATGATCTGAAAAGAGGCATCAAGAAGGACTCACCACACACATAAGTCAGATCCATGGCTGCCATCCTGCGACACTGAGAGGGAAATGTTTCTGAACATTCCACTTGTTGCTCAGGTTACTTCAGAGACGCTTGTGAGTTTAAACAGGTTGATCTTGACTTCTCTTAGTGGAGCAGTGTCTGAGTAATCGGTTCACAAGATCAATCATTAAGTAACAGATGTTTCTTCTCAGTCACAAACATCATTCATTAGCAATCTCTCTGCAGATGATACACATGACAGCCATTAAAAACTATCTACTACCATACCACATGAACACTAATAACATTTGCCATTCGCTGAGCACTTGTTAGGCATTCTACATACATAACATCCTTGAATTGTCCAAACAACCCTTCAAATTGGGAGGTTTAATTAAAACTGTCATTAAATAACTGAGAATATAGGTTCAGACAGGATTAGTAATGGCCCCAAATCCCCAGTTAAGGAGCGGTAAACCAGGACTAGAGGACAGGTTAGTGTGTCAAAAGCTTGATCTCAGGCCGGGCATGGTGGCTCACACCTGTAATCCTACCACTCTGGGAGGCCTAGCACTCTGGAAGGCCGAGGCGAGCGGATTGCTTGAGGTCAGGAGTTCAAAACCAGCCTGAGCAAGAGTGAGACCCTGTCTCTACTAAAAATAGAAAGAAATTAATTGGCCAACTAATATATAGAGAAAAAATTAGCCGGGCATGGTGGTGCATGCCTGTAGTCCCAGCTACTTGGGAGGCTGAGGCAGGAGGATCGCTTGAGTCAAGGAGTTTGAGGTTGCTGTGAGCTAGGCTGATGCCACGGCACTCACTCTAGCCTAGGCAACAAAGCGAGACTGTGTCTCAAAAAAAAAAAAAAAAAGCTTGATCTCCTGTGGTTGTTATTCCTGATGTGACCAGAATTAATTCCAGACCTTTGCTGGGTATAATGAAGAGCAGAAATATTAAAGGCTTTATGTGATTCGGCATAAAAAATTCAGCATTAAAAATACATCCCCCTGAATACTCTCTGCAGGAACCTGGCTGGTCTTGGAATCTTTGCCTGCCTTCATTCAGGCAGCAAATATTTATTAATGGCCTTCCCTGTGGCAGGCCAGGTACCGCGCATTGAACAGCTCTCAGGGATCTCACATTTCAATGGGAGCAATGCAGGAAATAAACAGGTAACTGATTTATCAGTTGGTGATAAGCAGTATAGCAACATACACACAAATGTATTCCTGATATAGAAATAAGACTGGTTAGGGTTAAGATAAAGACAGACTAGGAAAAATAACCACATCAGAGGACTGTAGTAATTGATACCTCACTTACTTAAAAAAAAATAGTCTTAGGCCAGACACAGTGGCCCAAGCCTATAATCTCAGCACGTTGGGAGGCCAAAGCAGGAGGATTGCATGAAACCAGGAGTTTGATATCAGCCTGGGCAACATAGCAAGACCCCATCTCTACAAAAATTTTTTAAAAAATTAATGTCTCACTTTTGACCCAAAGACATTTGAACTTGAACATGATGATTTTAGAGAAGACTCAAAATACATTTCTAATACTGGCTACTTCAGCAAGGTCTGAATGTTATTTTTCTTTTATGCTGAAATTGAAGTAATTGCATATTATCTCATAGATGTCTATGAAGACTGTAATGTAGGCCGGGTGCGGTGTGTAAGCCTAGCACTCTGAGAGGTCGAGGCAGGCGGATCGCTCAAGGTCAGGAGTTCGAAACCAGCCTGTGCAAGAGCGAGACCTTGTGTCTACTGAAAAAAAAAGAAATTAATTGGCCAACTAAAAAAAATATATATAGAAAAAATTATCCGGGCATGGTGGCACATGCCTGTAGTCCCAGCTACTTGGGAGGCTGAAGCAGGAGGACTGCTTGAACCCAGGAGTTTGAGGTTGCTGTGAACTAGCCTGATGCCATGGCACTCTAGCCTGAGCAACACAGTGAGACTCTGTCTCAACAAAAACAACAACAACAAAAAAGACTGTAAACAAATTTTTCATCTTTTCATATTACTGATCAGTTCTACTGTTTTCAATTAAGTACTGCTTTTATTATTCATTCTTTCTGAACATTTTATTCTATTTTCATATTTCTCATTCAATTTAATGAGTTAGAACAGAGGTGCCCAACCTTTTTGGCTCTAGGGAGCTGTTTCATGGAAGACAATTTTTCCACAGACTGGGGGTGGGGTGGTGGCGGTGTGGAGCTCAGGTTGTAATGCGAGGCCCATCTCCTAACAGGCCACGGACGGATTCCAGGCCTGGGGGTTGGGGATCCAAGAGTTAGAACACTTAATTCTTGAACTTCTTTTACTGAATTACAGCATACATACAACTGAGGGAGGCAAGTAAGAATAAAAATCTCAATGAACTATCAAGAAATGAACTGCCCCATATAACCACTGTTTAGGTCAAGAAATATAACATTTCCATACCCTGTATCTCAGACATGCCTCCCAATTGCAATACTACCCTCACACCTAACACTCTAGTTGATTTTGCCTATTTTTGAATTTTAAAGAGACAGCATAAAACAGTATGCGTTCTTTTGTGTCTGGCTTCTTTTATTCACCATTATGTTTGTGAGGCTCACACAGCTGTATTCATCTACCTATGATTTAGTTCTTCTCTTTGCTGAAGCATGTGTCACAGAAAAAAATATGCCACAATCCATCCATTCTTCTATGCGTCCACATTTGAGCTGTTTCCAATTGAGGGCTATTTTAAATAATGCTATGAATAATCTTTACATTTATCCTGGTGCATGTATGCATGCATTACTGTTGCATTATCAACAGTTCATATTTAGTTATGTTGTTTAAAAATGTGTTTTCACCAGCAATGTGTGCACATTTTAACAACACTTGGTATTATCACTCACTTGAGATTTACTTTTAACCATTCAGCTTGTTTGTGTACTACTATCGCTTTGTGGTTTCAATTTGCATCTCCCTGGTTACTGATATCAAGTACCTTTTCATATATTTATTGTCCATTGCGCCATGTTCTTTACTGAAGAGCCTACACAAACGTATCGCTAAGTTTTCTATTGGGTTTTCACTTTGGGTATCCATTTGTAGGATTTATTGTGTAACACGTGAGGCCAGTAACCAAGTAGTGAACTTCAAATATCACATCTGCACGTTATTTCAATTTATTTATCTCATTTATTTACACCCAGAAAAGATTAATTTATCATAAATATTTATTTATACACAGGAGAGAGATGAAGAGAAACAGAAAAGAGCAAAATATTAACAAATGGTCAATCTAAGTCAATCTACAACAAGAATACATAGGTGTTCGATGTTCTAGACTTTCACATTTTGCTTGGTTTAGAAACATTCAGTCTAAAATACAATGGGCAAAACAAACTCCACTTGATCAAAACACATCGCTTTCATGGTCAACACAGCGCTAATTTATGATACTAGCATAATGAAGGCTGCGTCCGGCTTTCTGGAAGCCCCTTTGGTTTAAAACTCTTTGAGGATGTACAGACCTAGGCAGTTCAGCTGCTGTTGGTCTCCAGAAAAACAAAAAAAACACCAAAAAACAACAACAGCAGGGTATCCCTATGTAGCCTTTAATAGAAAAGCTTGCGGCCACATGTTTTTATTTCTATAAACCTACGAATCCTGCAAACCTACGAAAGCCCCTTAAATTGCCCACCTGAGCAATTTCTCAGGCTTCCATAACCGACGCTCCCAGCCAGAGCATCTCGGTCCACTGCTCACCGGAACGCACCGCAGTCGCCAGGTCCGGGAGGAGAGGACCCTGGGGGCCTTTTCCAGAACAGCGGAGATGCTTTTCCTTCTGGAGGAAGGACAGAAAGGTTGACTGACTGCTTTTTAAGAGAGGCGCACGGCGGCTGGAGAGAGAAGTCCGCCTCCACCGGGAACCCTGAGCCCAGCCGCAGACTGGCGCGGGCAAAAAGTCCCTTGGAGGCGGCGGCGGCGGGGGAAACCGAGGCGCGGGCACAGCGGCGCGGCGGGGACCGAGCGCAGAGCCCCGGGCGGCGCCCTGCGACCCCCGGCTCCTCCTCCCACCAGGCCCTCCCGCAGGGCCCTACCTGGGCAGCGGCTGCACACGCTCCGAGGCGAAACCCTACCTCGGAAGCGGGTGGTTGGGCGAGTCCCGACTTCCTCCGCCGCACGGCCTTGCACTTCCGCTTCCGGTGTACGCACCGCGATGGACGTAGGGGGCGGGGCTTCAGGCGCTGGGGGATCAGGATGACAGCAGGCAGAGCGACGACGTCTGGGGCCGCGTCAAGGAAGTCTCAGTTTCCTCCCCTGTGCACGGTGGACCTGGGTCCACGTCAGGCTGCCAGTATCGGGAGGGTGACGCCCGACCTGGGAGCCGAGCGCAGAGGACTGGGTGGGAGACGGGGACAGACGTGGAGGGTGGGCAAAGGACATCTAACTCCTGGAGTACAGGCGTTAGGGTGCTCATCAGAGGCTTTTCGGAGGGCCTTTCTCCTTGTTTCTTCACCCTTCTGCAGAAACGTGTACGTATTTACAAAGATAAACCTGCCAGTCCATAAAATCATCCCTGCCTCTGATACATTCAGTCCCTTTTTTAGACCTTTAGTTTTGTTTGAGGTAGAATTCTCAAAGCATGCAATTGACCCATTTGAAATGTACGATCCTGTGGCTTTTTGTGTATTCAGAGTTGTGCATCTATCACCATAATCAATTTTAGAACATTTTTACAATCTCAAGAAAAAACCCGGACCCCGTTAGCCATAATCTCCCAATCCTCGAATACAGCCCATTTCCACCACTGCAGTCCAAGGCAACAATTAATCTGTTTCTAGATTTGCCTATCCTGGACATGTCATGTAAATGGAATTACAGTATAAAAGATGTTGTCTTTGTGTCTGGCTGTTTTTCACTTATCTAATGTTTTCAGGATTCATCTATGTTGCAGCATGTATGAGTACTTAATTTATTTTTATTGCTAAATAATATTCCATTGTATGGCTATATCACTATCCATTTATCAGTTGATGGTCATTGGGCTTTTTCCTCTTTTTTGGCTTATCTGTAATACAGGACACCTCTAAAGCACTGATCAAAGGAAAATTCATATTCCTAAACACTGTTGTCAATACAAATGAGAGCATGATAAAAAATAAAATAAATGCCTAGCTAAAAAAACAAAAAACAAACAAACAAAAAAACCTAGAAAACAAATATTAATCATCTCGACTCAGTCTCCCACTGTGCTGGACTACAGGCATGAGCCATCTTCCGTGTGGGCCTGAGCAACTTATAAAGGGGAGCAGTAAAGGGGGTACAGGGGAGAGAGCAAGCATTGTGCAAATCATCATGACTTGTTTGATGGTTACCAGCAAACAGTAGGTCGTCTGGGGTATCTTGGCATCAGCAGTCTGCGGATGGCCCATTCCAGACTCTTCATCTGTTTTTCCTCAAGGTCGTTTAATTT
This sequence comes from Mirza zaza, assembly GCA_008750895.1. Taxonomy (NCBI): domain Eukaryota; kingdom Metazoa; phylum Chordata; class Mammalia; order Primates; family Cheirogaleidae; genus Mirza; species Mirza zaza. The sequence continues at coordinate 30,294 of VSMD01003616.1, forward strand.
TTTGTTTCTTTTGCTGTCAGAAATATTGTATTGAGGTCAAGGTTGTTTAATAATCTTATGCCTGGCAGCAAGCAGCAGGTTAATTCTAAACTTTTAAGACACAACAAGGCCGGGCGCAATGGCTCACGCCTGTAATCCTAGCTCTCTGAGAGGCCGAGGCGGGTGGATCCTTTGACCTCAGGAGTTCGAAACCAACCTGAGCAAGAGTGAGACCCCCCGTCTACTATAAATAGAAAGAAATTAATTGGCCAACTAATACATAGAGAAAAAATTAGCCGGGCATGGTGGCGCATGCCTGTAGTCCCAGCTACTCGGGAGGCTAAGGCAGCAGGATCACTTGAGCCCAGGAGTTTGAGGTTGCTGTGAGCTAGGCTGACACCACGGCACTCACTCTAGCCTGTGCAACAAAGTGAGACTCTGTCTCGGAAAAAAAAAAAGAAAAAAGACACAACAAGGCAAAAGCATACTGGAAGCAAAGTGGCTTCCCTTTAACTAGCCGAGGTTTATAGTCTGAATGGCCTTTGGGGTGTGCTTACACTGGCAGCTATCGTGAATCACAGTGCTATGAACATTGCTGTACAAATATCAAAAAAGACCTGAGAATATCTTCATGTTATACCTCAGGCTGATCCTTGGCACAGACACAGACTGCAACAGCAACAGCAAACTGACCAAAACAATAAACAAAAACAAAACACCAGAAAACCCTGGAGGGCCGGGCGTGGTGGCTCACACCTGTAACCCTAGCACTCTGGGAGACCGAGGTGGGAGGATTGCTTGAGCTCAGGATTTCGAGACCAGCCCGAGCAAGAGTGAGACCCCCGTCTCTAATAAAATTAGAAAGAAATTATCTGGACAACTAAAAATATATAGAAAAAATTAGCCGGGCATGGTGGCACATGCCTGTAGTCCCAGCTACTCAGGAGGCTGAAGCAGGAGGATTGCTTGAGCCCAGGAATTTGAGGTTTCTGTAAGCTAGGCTGATGCCACAGCACTCTAGCCCAGGCAACAGAGTAAGACTCTGTCTAAAAAAAAAAAAAAACCAAGTGCCCATCAACTCATAGGTGGTTTAATAAAATGTGGTATATGTATACCACAGAATACTACTCAGCCATAAAAAAGATGAATTAATACCTTTTGCAACAATCTGGATAAAATTGGAAACCATTCTCCTAAGCGAAGTATCTCAAGAATGGAAAAACAAACACTACATGTACTCACTGTTAAATTGGAACTTATGAGAACACATGTACATAGAAGGAAGTAAAACTCAGTGGAAATCAATCAAGGGTGAGGAGAGAGAAGGGGAGAGGCAAAAATCTACCTATGAACACTATTTGGGTGATGGACACAGGTATAGCCATTACTCAAGCATTACAAAAGTTATCTATGTAAACTAAAACACTTGTACTTGCTTAATATTTTGGAATTTGAAAAAAAAATGATGATACTTTGAGAAAGGCAATCTGATATTCATAATGTTTATTTGTTTTCTGGTATTCAAGTATGACTGGAATGCTTTCTGGACAGCCCTCATACACTCCCTCATGAAAAATTGTGGCTGAGAGCTTTCCCACACTTATTACATTCATAAAGTTTCTCATCAGTGTGCATCTGTCACCCAGGATGGAGTGCAGTGGTGTGATCATAGCTCACTGCAACCTTGAACTCTTGGGCTCAAGTGATCCTCCCACCTCGGTCTCTCAAAGTTCTGGGATTACAGGTGTGAACCATTGTGCCTTATCCCTCATCT
>VSMD01003617.1:0-25913 GCA_008750895.1 Mirza zaza
CCTGAGCCTGGATCTGGCCACTCCCAGCATGTGTGTAGCTTGTCTTCTTGCTCTGTTTGCCTTGGCTATCAGGAAACTGGAGCTCAGCTTGGTGCACAATAGTAGCAACTGCTGTTTGCCTGGGATTTGGTAGTTATCTCTGTTTTGTGACTCAAAATCTTTGACCCTTACACTATCTATGTCTCCTATAGAAAACCCAAAGTAGATGGAATACAATTAATAATAATTGTAATGATAAAGATCTGACTCACAGTACGTGATGGATTCAGGTCTCAAAGAGTGATGTAAAGCTTGTATCAGGCCGGGCGCGGTGGCTCACGCCTGTAATCCTAGCTCTCTGGGAGGCCGAGGCGGGCGGATTGCTCGAGGTCAAGAGTTTGAAATCAGCCTGAGCGAGACCCCATCTCTACTAAAAATAGAAAGAAATTAATTGACCAGCCAAAAATATATATACAAAAAATTAGCCGGGCATGGTAGCGCATGCCTGTAGTCCCAGCTACTCGGGAGGCTGAGGCAGGAGGATCGCTTGAGCCCAGGAGTTTGAGGTTCCTGTGAGCTAGGCTGATGCCACGGCACTCACTCTAGCCTGGGCAACAAAGTGAGACTCTGTCTCAAAAAAAAAAAAAAAAAAAAGCTTGTATCAGCCAGCTATCACTGGAGTCAGCTATAGAACTAACAAACCACCCCAAAACTGAGCAGCTTAAAACAACAATCATTGACTTCTCACTGAGGCATCTGCACCTGGCTGAGGGTCACCAAGGGGAGGCTCTGCCGTGGGCCAGGTCTCTGGCTGCTCTGCACGTCTCAAAGAAGGCGAGGCTGAAGGCAGGGGTGACCTTCTCACAGCAGACGCACAGGAAGGCAGCCCCACCCTGTAGGCACATCGCAAGGCTTTGGTCTTGTCATGTCTGCTGCCACTCCATTGACCAAAGCAAGTCACACAGCTGAGCCCCAAGTCAAGTGGCTGGGAGTGTGCTGTGCCCACCTGTGGCTGCGGCCAGGGTGAGGGACCAGTGTCCAACACCAACGCCATTTGCACCATCCAGCCTGATCCCGCACTCCCATTTATTAGATGGGTGCGCTGGGCCAAGGGAGGAGCGGCACGGGCGGGTCAGGGCTGTGGCCGGGCAGGGCGCCCTGCTTCCCCACCCCCTTGGCCACAGCCCTGCCACCTCTCCCAAGCCAGGCTGGTTGCTGTAGGTGGAACCAGTTCTGGAACCTGGACTTTGGAGTCACAAGACCTGTGTTGTCTCCAGGGTCCCCCATGGCCAGCAGTGGGTCCTTGAGTGTCTCCCTCCCCATCTCTGAGCCTCAGCTTCCTCCTTCATACAGTGGGACTAGTAGGAATACCAAGCCCGGAAGACCAGCAGGAGGGCTCGATAGCATTGGTTCATGATGTCTCCCAGTCTGGGAGACCAGCTTTATTGGCACATAGTAAGTGCTCTATCAGAAGTGGCATTAATATCCTCATTATCATTGCTGTTTTATCTCATTTGAGCCTCACACTGTGAAGGAGGCAGGGGAGGGGTTGTCACCCTCATTTGACATGAGGAAACAGGTTCAGCGAGGGGACACAGGTGCCTTCATGGCCTCAGGGTGTGAAGCCAAACCCTGCAGAGGCGGTGGGCTCACTGCCCCTGCCCCTGAAGGGGACGATGGTATCCTGGGAACTTATCCCGGCCAGGCAGGCTGAATGGAGGACAAACCCCTACAGGGACTTGCAGGCTTGCAGGTGCTGTGACACGATGGCAAGAGGACTTACGCTGAGGCAGAGAGATGTCCCAAATTCCTTGGCCTCCAAGTGGGTGCTAGGCTGGCCTTGCCCTGGCCACTGCATCAGGTGGAGGTGGATGACCCCATCTGAGCCTTGGAGATGCGTGACCGCAGGGGGCCGCACGGAGGGGCCCAGTTGCTACCACATGATGCCCCTTCTGGGTAGTGAGTGTCCAGGCCTGGGAGAGACAGGGGTACCCAGGCAGAGCCCAGGAACCCCCAAGTGCTTTACCTGTGTCGTCTTATCTAACCTCACGACAGTCTGCTAAAGGACTTCTGTTATCACCCCCAGTCCACAGAAGGGGAAACCGAGGCACAGAGCAGCTAGGTCACTTGCCTTGAACCACACAGCACAGAGTGGTACAGCTGGCATTGTAACGCACCCTGCCACTCTAGCGCCTGCACCCAGGCAGCTGGAACCATCCCCAAACCCAGCCTGGGCCCACACCCAGCTGAGCTCCCAGCCTTGGCAGTCCCCAGTCCCTGGGTGCTCCTGGTCTTTCTGTCTGGGGGTGACATCTGGAGCCACACAGGTCTCTGTGCTCGGAGCAGGGCCAAGGTCTTGGGTCTCTTTACCCCTGCTGTGGAGCTGGGATACTAAGGTGACTCAGGAACCCAGAGGCTCAGGAGCCAGGCTGCTCTTTCCCAGCTGCATGGCTCTGGGCAAGTCACCTGCCCTCCCTGAGTCTCAGTTTCCGCATCTGTGGAAGGGTCAGCAAATGCTCTCACTCATCGGGTTGTGGGGGAGTGAATGATTTAAGAAATATATGAATCATTTGAGAAAGTTCCCGGAATATAGAAACCACAAGAAGAGGAAGTGGAGAAGGAAGAGAGGGGGGAAGGGAGAAAGCCACCATTACCATTATTGAAAATATTGTCCTTGGAAGCTCCTGCAGCAGGAAGCAGGAGGGACAATTTGCTGGGAAGGGAGACCCCAGAATCTAGTCCTTCCCACTGACCTGGAACCCAGCACATCGCAGCTGGGAGGGCCTCAGACCGGTCCCTGAAACCCTGTTCTACAGGCGCTGACACAGTCTGTGAGAGGCCACTCCGGAGTCCAGGTCACTGAGGGGAGCAGTCCAGCCTGCCTGGCCCCCCCTTGCCCACCTCCCCTTCACCCCAGTCCCCACCCACCTCCACCTGGCCCTGGTCTCCGTCTCTCCGAGTGACCAGAGGGCCCTTGCAAGTGCAGGCTGCCTCCCACTGGCTGACCTCTGACCCTCAGGGACTCCAGGTTCAGACTCCAGTCGATAACAGTGCCAGTAATTCTGCCACCATTGTCCCCCCGCACCCCCCCGTGGGTGCGGGGACAGCCTCTGCGTGGGCCCCAGGGAAGCTCCCTGGGAGTGCGCGAACCCATGGGTCAGGGCCTCTGCCCGGATGGGCTCAGGGCAGGGTGGAGGCACACGCAGGGGCGAGGGCGGGCAGGCTGCCCTGTGGGAGGCACTAGCGTCCCACACAGTGTCCCGTTCCGAGGCGGGAAGTCTCTGGACCCGCCTCTCCTTCTCCAGGGAGCCTGTCCAGCCCTGTGCAAGGGCTCAAGCCCGGGCCGCAGCGAGGAGACTCTGGCCGGCCTCCACCCCTTCTGGGCCTCGTGGCCTCCGCGGCGCAGGACAGGCCCAGGGGCGGCGCGGCCCTCCGCCGGCTCCGTCTGTCTGTGCCGCTGTGAAGGAGCTCGGCGCTGCAGGCCGGGCGGCCGCGCGACCCCGTGCGGCTTTCGCTCTGCGCCACGAGGCGACAGAAGGTGAGGCGGAAGCGGACCCGGGTGAGGAAGGAGGAACCTGGCTTTTTAACAGCCAGCTCTTGCAGGAACGGGTCCACTCCCCAGCACAGCAGCCGCGCGCGAGGGGTCCGCAGGGACCCGAACGCCACCCCCGGGGCCCTGCCGTCCCCCCGGGGCGGGATGGAGTGTCGGCCTGAGTTTGGGTGGGGACACACCCTAGCGCCCTCCTGACCTTCGCCTTGGCGGGATGCCCAGCAGGCGGCCACTGCACAGCGCCAGGGGGCCGCGCATGCAGTCCTGACCGGGTTATGCCCCGGGACCGAGCTGTGCCCTTACACGCTCCCGCCGACCTGCTCTGGGCCTTTGCACGTGCTGTTCCCTCCGCCAGGAACACGCTTCCCCTTCTCAAACCCACCTCGCTTAGTTTTCAGGACACAAAATCAAAAACTAAAACAATCAACGCCCGGGAAGCATGCTGGAAAGGTCCTCCTGCGGGCTCCCACAGCCTCGCTCTGGCCTCGGTCTCCCCATCCTACCCCGGCCGGTGCAGACCTGCCGCTCCAATTTCCTCCGTGCGTTCGGCCCCACCGGCCCCTCCCTGGGCCCGGTCGCGCGTGGACGGCGCCCTCTGCTGGCGACTCCCAGATGGCAGCGCAGCCTCGCCCCTCTGGGACCCAGCTCTGCCTGGGCTTGGGTCCGGTGGGAGAGGGGCGGGGGACCTGGTCTAGAGGTCCAAATGAGGCAGGAATCTCAGGCAAAGCATCATCCCAAGAGCGGCCTTGACCTTGGAGCCGCAGACCTTGCCGAATTCCTGTCCTGCCTACTCTTTCATGTGACCTCTGGCAAATCACCTTCCCTCTCTGAGCCTCAGTTTCCCCTCTGCAAAATGCATCCATTTATTCCACAGCTATTTCCTGAGTACCTACTATGTGCTAGCTACTGAGCTGGACACTGGGGACATGCAGGACAAGGACGAGCAAAGTCACTGCCTCAGGAAACTGGCATAGAAGGGCCAGGCAATAAACAATGACACAGGGTAATGTCAGTTGCGTGGCACAGGGGAGTGCTGCCAAGGAATAAGCCAGGGAGGGGACAGAGCATCCTGGAGGATGCTAGAGGAGGCCTCACAGGGAAGTGAGGACATCAGTGGGGATGACAATGACATGAATGTACAGCACCCTTCCTCACAGCGGTCTCTCCCCTCAGCCACCTTCTCCCAGCCCTCAGGCAGCTCCTGCCCCTTCCTGCTGGCTCCTCCTCCTCCTCCTCTCTATTAATGTCAGGGTGTCCCCAAGTGCATTCTGGGGGCGCTTTTCTATCTGCAGTAACCCTGGGGTGGCTTCAGCCAATCTTGAGGCTCTAAACACCTTGACAACTCCTAAAATATCCTCAGACTTGCCCTCAGCCCTCAATTCCAGGCTCATGCATCCAGTACCCCCACATCTAAAAACAAGCTCCTCGTCTTCCCCCCAAACCCGTTTCCACTGTATTTATCTCTGTAAAACCCCATCCCGCCAATTGCTCAGAGCAAGAGATCTCCCTTTCTCTCCTGCCCTGTCCTGGGGCCGCTAGCAAGTCCTGTTGGCTACCTCTGGAAGGTTACTGGCTCCGGACGCCATGTCCCCCACTGCTTCGGGCCCTGATCCCATCCACCTGGACCGGTGCAGCTGCCTCCTCATCAGCCTCCTTCCCCTGCGCTGGTCCCCAACTCTGTTCCCCACACAACACAGAGGGTGGAGGATCTTTTGCAACCCTGACTCAGTCTCCCTGCCTGTGCTCAGAACCCTCTCAGCTCACTCGGAGTCAGAGTTAAGGCCTCACCTCAGTCTACAAGGCCATGCCTTCAGAGGCAAACCTAGCTTTGATGGGGCCTGAAGCTTCTCTGCTGTAAGAGGGCCTTTTTAGGAAAAAGAATAGAGCCTTGCAGAAACCCAATGAGGGCGTCTGGGATAAAGGCGAAGCCAGAATGGAAGGTGGAGTGGAAGACAGACGTCTTCACCAGTTGCCACTAAAATAGCTTGCTCCTCCTCTACCTCACTTTGGAAAGTGACTTGGCAGTGTCTATAAAGTAGAGCACGTGACAACCCTCAGAGAGCTGTTATCAGAGACAAGCCAGAGATAAGCCCCAGACTTAGATTTGTTGTGTAAATTGAGGACCTGCAGGTTTGTCTGGCATACCCTTAGGCCTGTTAATGGGTTACCAAGGGTGTCCCCAATGAGGGAGGGGGGCATGAGGAGGCATGTCTGACCTCCGTCCTCACGGTGGGCCATCTAGTTTTAGGATATTCCTTTGGCCAGGAGTGGGTCCATTTAGTCAGCCGGCGGTGGGGGCTGGGCCTTCGGATTTCATTTCAGTTCACAGAGGGGCGCTCAGGAAACCTCCTGCTACTTGGCTGCTCTCCCTTTTGGACAGAGAACCAGTCCTGCAGCCTTGGTGGAAAGTGCCCAACAGCATTGAATAACATTTTGTTTTTATCGTATTTATTGTCATTGTTACTGTCTACGAAAGCCACACAGATTTTCCACTTAAATGTAGCGACAGAAAAGATCCCCCTTTAAGTACGTTTAGGTGCGTTTACATTTTAGAAGCCATTCTTCTTTTTCTTTTTTAGAAAAGTCATCTGCAAGTTTTATTAAGTAGTTACAGTCGAGGGAGGGTGTGGTGAGCACCGAGAGCGCACACAGTGACATGGGAGCGCCGCGGAGCCCGGCCTCGGAGCCGCCGTCGCCCAGGTCGGCACCGGCGCCTGGCGGAACCCTCGGCCCGCCTCGGCCTGGCGCGCGCGGGAACCGGCAGTGGGCGGGCTCAGGCGCGCTCGCGTTCTGCGCCTGCGCGACCGGCCCGCACCCAGGGCAGAGCGTCCTGCGGGCGCCCCTCGGCGCAGCCGCGCTGCCCCTCCCTTCCGCCGCGGGAAGAGACCTGTAGTTCCGGCAGGTGCCGCGAGAGGGCAGAGGCGGCCGGATGAGGGGCTGCCTGCTGGAGCTGGGCCGGGACGCGGACAGCGACGCCGCGCAGCCGCGGGAGGAGCCGCACGTCCCGGCGGCGAGTCTGCGGGTTCGAACCCAGCTCCTCCATTTCTCCGGCCAGGGCTCTTAATCCCGCCCCCAGCAACGTGGGTTACTGTGAGGATCAAACAATGTGAATATAAGGTGCCTGGTTTAATTTATTTTTTCCAAATTTAGACTGGGCAATCGTGGACCTCTCACAAGGGCTGAGGCCATTTAATGAGCTGGAGAATTTAAGGACTATTTACCTAGTGCCTGGTATGGAGAGGGACAGCAGTGAGCAAGGGAATAACGTGATTAGGAAATACAAAAACCGGTTCGTATCCGAGTCACGGCACCAAAAGTAATAAAAAATTAAATATTTAAAAATTTTATATATATAAAAAAAAGTAGAAGGCCGGGCGTGGTGGCTCAGGCCTGTAATCCTAGCACTCTGGGAGGCAGAGGAGGGAGGATAGGTCAAGGTCAGGAGTTCGAGACCAGCCTGAGCAAGAGCCAGACACCGTCTCTACTAAAAATAGAAAGAAATTAATTGGCCAACTAAAAATATATATAGAAAAAATTAGCGGGGCATGGTGGCGCACGCCTATAGTCCCAGCTACTCGGGAGGCTGAGGCAGGAGGATCGCTTGAGCCCAGGAGTTTGAGGTTGCTGTGAGCTAGGCTGATGCCAAGACACTCTGGCCCAGGCAAAAGAGTGAGACTCTGTCTTAAAAAAAAAAAAAAAAAAAAAAGAATAAAATGCACTTTAAATAACCAGAGTAGATTTACTTGCCCATAAACGAGAAATGTCACATTACTTCATTAAATTTTTTAAACTTTAAATGACTTGTTTTTATGAAAATAATATATGTTCAACAGAAAAAAATCCAAGCAACTTACAAAGCACATGGGAAAAAAACAATAAATCACCCACTATATGTTATGTGTGGGCTTTTATATTTGATGACTATCATTAAAGAATGCTCTCCACACAGCCTCAATCTTTCTCTACTGGATGAACAGATGCATGGACAGATTTTTAAGACTGGGATCATAATCCAGGCTATTTTTTTCTATGTACAGCCAATGACTGTGTGTGTGTGTGTGTGTGCTTTAAAAAATAATTAATAGACTTTTAGGGGAGCAGTTTTAGGTTTACAGAAAAATTGAGCAGAAAGTACAGAGGATTCCCATATATCCTCTCTCTCTCACACCTACACAAACACCTGTTTCCCTATTATGAACATTTTGCATTATAGTGTGATACATTTGTTACAACTGATGAACCAATATTCATGTGTAATTACTAAATGAAGTTCATAGTTTACATTAGGGTTCACTTTTGGTATTGTACATTGGACAAATCATCATGACATGTATCCACCAATTGTAGTGTCATACAGAGTATTTTTGCTGCCCTAACCACCGTCCTGCTCCTCCTCCCCGCTAGACCCCACCTTGTGCTCTGCCTAGTCATCCCTCCCTCTTCCTAACCCTTGGCAACCACGGATCTTTTTAATGTCTTTTTTTTTTTTTTTTTTTGAGAAAGAGTCTCGCTTTGTTCCCCAGGCTAGAGTGAGTGCCGTGACGTCAGCCTCAAGCGATCCTACTGCCTCAGCCTCCCGAGTAGCTGGGACTACAGGCATGCGCCACCATGCCCGGCTAATTTTTTCTATATATATTTTAGTTGGCCAATTAATTTCTTTCTATTTATAGTAGAGATGGGGTCTCACTGTTGCTCAGGCTGGTTTTGAACTCCTGACCTTGAGCAATCTGCCTGCCTCAGCCTCCCAGAGTGCTAGGATTACAGACGTGAGCCATCGCGCCCAGCCTTTAATGTCTTTTTAAAGGCATAATATAGTTATGCCTTTCCCAGAATGTCTCATAATTAGAATCATATAGTATGTAGCCTTTTCAGATTGGCTTTTTATACTTAACAGTATGTATTTAAAGTTCCTCCAGGTCCTTTCATGGCTTGATAGCTCATTTCTTTTTAGCACTGAATAATATTCCATTGTCAGGATGGACCACAGTTTATTTATCCATTTCAGCTACTGAAGAACATCTTGATTGTTTCCAAGTTTGGCAACTATGGATAAAGCTGCTATAAACATCCATGTGCAGATTTTTGTGTGGACGTACATTTTTAACTCATTTGGGTAGATACCAAGAGGGACGATTGCTGGATCATATGGTAAGAGTATGTTTAGTTGTATAAGAAGCTTCCTGTCTTTGCTTGGGCTTCTGTAACAAAATACCACAGATTGATTGGCTTAAACAACAGAAACTTATTTCTCACGGCTCTGGAGGCTGGAAATCTGAGTCCAAGTCAAGGTGCTGGAAAGGTAGGTTTCATTCTGAGGCTCTACTCTTGCTGTCTCTTCTTATAAAGATTCTATTGGATCAGGAGCCCGTCCTTATGACCTCATTTAACCTTTTTTTTGAGACAGAGTCTCACTTTGTTGCCCAGGCTAGAGTGAGTGTCATGGCATACTGGCTCACAGCAACATCAATCTCCTGGGCTCAAGCAATCCTCCTGCCTCAGCCTCCCGAGTAGCTAGGACTACAGGCATGTGCCACCATGCTCGGCTAATTTTTTGTATATATATTTTTAGTTGGTCAATTAATTTCTTTCTATTTTTAGTAGAGACAGAATCTCACTCAGGCTGGTTTTGAACTCCTGACCTTGAGCAATCCGCCTGCCTTGGCCTCCTAGAGTGCTAGGATTACAGGTGTGAGCCACTGCGCCCAGCCTCATTTAACCTTAATTACCTCCACAAAGGCCATTTCTCCAAATACAGTAATATTAGAGGTTGGGCCTTCAACATATGAATTTTGAAGGGACACAAATACTCAGCCCTTAAGAGTGTCAAACTATCTTCCAAAGTGGCTGTACCATTTTGCATTCCCATTAGCAATGAATGAGAGTTCCTGTTGTTTCACATCCTTCTCAGTGGTTGATGTTATGTTTTGCATTTTAGCCATTCTAATAGGTATGTAGTGGTATCTCATTGTTGTTGTTTTTTTTGAGATAGAGTCTCACTCTTTGCCTGGGGTAGAGTGTCATGGCATCAGCCTAGCTCACAGCTGTAAGGTTTTCAGCAGCAGTGAAAGAAACAGACGGAGAGAGAAAAAGAGTAGGGCTAAACCACGTGGCTTTATTTAGTGCTCCTGGGTGAGGTTCTAGGGCCCCAAGAGAGAGGGCCCCAAAAGTTGCCTCCTTTTGAAGGGAGTGTGGCCTTTTATACTGTTTGGGCCAGGTTAGGGACTTTTGGCGAGAAGAGCTGGGGTGACTTTTGGTGGTCATTGAGAAATAGGAGGGGCTGTATTTGCAGTATTTTTTTTTTTTTTTTTTTTTGAGACAGAGTCTCACTCTGTTGCCCGGGCTAGAGTGAGTGCCGTGGCATCAGCCTAGCTCACAGCAACCTCAAACTCCTGGGCTCAAGCAATCCTGCTGCCTCAGCCTCCCGAGTAGCTGGGACTACAGGCATGCGCCACCATGCCCGGCTAATTTTATGTATATATATTAGTTGACCAATTAATTTCTTTCTATTTATAGTAGAGACGGGGTCTTGCTCTTGCTCAGGCTGGTTTCAAACTCCTGACCTAAAGCAATCCACCCACCTCAGCCTCCCAGAGTGCTAGGATTACAGGCATGAGCCACCGCGCCCGGCCGTATTTGCAGTATTTGGGGAATCCAGGATCCGAAACATTCTTATCCTGGTGGACATCTGGGTGTGGCTCCTCTCAGTGGGGTCTGGTAGTTTGTCCTTGGCGGGTCTGGTCTCATGAGCCTTTTCTTTTTGATCTAGGGAGGGGCATGGGGGCTGGCCACCAGCCTTACATTCCGGCATTTTGGTTATGATGGGCACTGCTCTTTCTGACTACTTCCTGCTAGGATGGAGCATAGTTAAGGGGTATAGGCCGGGGTCTGCTGGTGGAGGGGTACCGTGGCCTGTTTGCAGGACGGGGGATGAACACAGAACAGAGACACAAAAGGAAAGACACACACACACAGAAAAATGGTACAAGACTGCAGTGCAGAACGCACCAGTCGTTTTATTTTTATACTCCCCAAAATCAAAGTTAGTTCCTTGTACGTGACCACCCAGACGTTGCAGTAATAGTCGTTTGTTCTGGAACACGTAGCCTAAGGAAACAGATGTTTACTGACTCAAAGTTTCCAGGCATAGGTCACAGGCTGAGATAAGCAAGATTAAGCAAAGCAGCCACAGGGGGCACTTCCCGTCCCCAATTCCTCCTGGCCGGCCCCCCAGCAGCTGTGCCTGTCTTAGGTTGTTCCTCTTCGAGGAATCTTACCTGTCATTGACTATCCAGCCATCTTACAGGGCCAAGCAACAATAATAGGAACAATGCGTTTATTATGTGGCCTCCAGGCCTCCATTTATCATGGGGCTGGGCAGCTCTTGCCTACATGCAGAAACTCAGGCCTTTGTTATACCTCTAGGCAGCAACCCTGTTTGTTACCTGGACCTTGACCGGAACACATTACTCTCAAACTCTCTGGGCAGAGCACGTACATTACTCACTAAATTTAATTCTTAAACCAGGAAAGTATAATGTCAGTCCCCAACAGAGGGGTGACTGGTAGGGAGAAGTATGGATGAAGAAGTAGTTGGTTTACTGCCACTCATGACAGCTCTTGTAGACGGCTCTGGAGGAACTGTAAAAGACAGGGAGCAAAGAGAAAGACAGATGATGACAATGGGTCTTATTAATGCCAATAACCAGGTAGCCAAAGGGAATTGTATCCAGCCAAAGGGGGACACATCCCAGCAGTGGCGGTTGTGCAGGTCTTTACTCAGGTTGGTGAGCTTGTCTATGTTCTGTTCCGTAAGGCCCGATTCACTGACATAGCAGCAGCTTTATGAAGGAAAAGGCAGGTTTTTCTTTTTCCGGCTGTCAGCGGATCTGCAAAATCTTGGGCAGAAATGACACTGTGGCCCAGGGTACCTCCTGCGAGCCCTGTGGCCACAGTGGAAGAGGCCAAGCTGAGACCTACCATGACAGGTAGAAAGATCGCTCATTTCAGCTGGGGCCTTGGGAGAAGCCATCCAAATTTAGACTCACTGTATAGAGTTAATTGAGAGACCATTTCAGGAGTTCAGGAAGGTGAGGGTATCTTGAATAATATCTAGCCAGGAGGGAAGAGGAGAGTGTTGAGGGCGGAGAGGAAGCTGTCTGGTTAGAGTTTGTTTTGCCTTCTGGGAAGTGGTGCCCTCAGGGAGGCAGGACGCCTCTATAACCTGAGAGGCCGAGACAAGGGCATAGGCTGCCCAGCGTTTGCCGTCATCTGCCATGGACAAGGTTGTTGGGGACTGACATTATACTTTCCTGGTTTAAGAATTAAATTTAGTGAGTAATGTACGTGCTCTGCCCAGAGCGTTTGAGAGTAATGTGTTCCGGACAGGATCCCTGTGACAAACAAGGCTGCTCCCTAGAGGCATAACAAAGACCTGAGTTTCTGCAAGTGAGCAAGAGCTGCCCAGCCCCACGGCAGGGGGGTCTGGAGGCCACACCATAAACACATTGTTCCTAGGATTGCTGCTTAGCCCCATAAGATGGCTGGTTAGTCAATGACGGGTAAGATTCCTCAGGGAGGAACAACCTAAGACAGGCACAGCCTCCGGGGGCCAGCCTAGAGGAACCATGGCTGCCTTGCCCAACCTTGCTAATCTCGGTCTGTGATCTATGCCTGGCGTCTAGAGCAACCACCTGGAAACCTTGAGTCAGGGGACATCTGTGTCCTTAAGGCTATGTGTTCCAGAATTTTTGGCCATTGCTGTAATGCCTGGGTGGTCACGTATAAGGAACTAACTTTGAGTTTTTAGGGTATAAAAATAAACTGACCAGTGCATTCGGCACACAAGTCATATACTGTCTTTGTGTGTCTGTGTCTTTCTTTTGTGTTCTGTGTTCATCCCCCGTCCTGTATACGGGCCACGGACGAACTGCCATCAACAAACAGCGTTAAATCTGCATCCGAGAGGGGCTGGTCCGAGAGGTCGGTCCTGGAGGTGGTGGCGGCATCGACCGTCTCAGGGCAGGAGCGAGAGGGAAGGGTTAAGGACAGGATGGGGAGCAAAGTAGTAGGATATAAAGTAGGAGACTGTGTTATGGTAATGTTGGCGTTTTTTTGAATAGGAGATGGAATTCCTGCAATCTAGAGGGAGTGAGGAGCGCCAACGAGCCGTGAGTTAGGAGATCTTGAAGGCGATGGGTAGAAAAGACATGAGGGTCTGTCCTAGGGAAGCTTTCGTGCTTCCCTAGCGAGAGAGGCTGCCGCGCCCAGTGCCCTAAGGCAAGGCGGCCAGCCACACACCGTGGTGTCTAGTTGTTTGGTAAGTCTTTTTTATTATTATTAATTTTTGTGCCCAGTTCCTAATTAGTCTTTTTTAATAGTGGAGCAGGACAGGAGGGCACGATAAGGAAGGAATGGGTGATGGGACGGCCGTCTATTAGACAGGTTAGGGACCGGAAGTAGGGGCCGTGAAGGATTGCCGTCAGTACCCATAACCGACCCCTGGGAAGGATAAGCAGGGCCTGAAACAGGAGGTGGGACAGAGTGGGTAGCCCTGTGTCGACCAGAAAGGACACCGTCCTACCCGCTACCTTGACTGTTACCCTGGGCTCGGCGAGGTGATCGGGGTCACAGAGCTGGGGCTTTGTCAGTCTTCTGCAGCCAAGCCCAAAACTGCCAACAGCAGGTCTGGGGTGGAAGGACTGACCCTCTGGACGTTTGTCCCAAGGGGCAATCACTCCTCCAGTGTCCCTCTTTTTTTCTTTTTTTGAGACAGAGTCTCGCTTTGTTGCCCAGGCTAGAATGAGGGCCGTGGCGTCAGCCTAGCTCACAGCTACCTCAGTCTCCTGGGCTCAAGCAATCCTGCTGTCTCAGCCTCCCGAGTAGCTGGGACTACAGGCATGCGCCACCATGCCCGGCTAATTTTTTCTATATATATTAGTTGGCCAATTAATTTCTATTTATAGTAGAGACGGGGTCTCACTCTTGCTCAGGCTGGTCTCAAACTCCTGACCTTGAGCGATCCGCCTGCCCGGGCCTCCCAGAGTGCTAGGATTACAGGCGTGAGCCACCCTACCCGGCCATCCAGTGTCCCTCTTGACCACAGGCCAGACAAGGCTTAGTGGATGAACGTGGCTGTGGGCACCGGTTGGCCCAGTGGCCTTCCTTACCACACTTGAAGCAGGTGCCCATGGAGTGCGGCTGGTTGCTTTAGACGAGGTCCATGGCTTGTCAGGCCCCGCCGGCTGCAGGGCTGCAACCAAGGCTTGGGCTTGCAGGTGTGCCTTTTGGTGAACACAGACTTCCTTTTGGGCCTCTGCCTGTTCATCTCAGGAATTAAAGATTTTAGGCTGGGTGCAGTGGCTCACACCTGTAATCCTAGCACTCTGGGAGGCCGAGGTGGGAGGATCGATCAAGGTCAGGAGTTTGAAACTAGCCTGAGCAAGAGCGAGACCCCATCTCTACTAAAAATAGAAAGAAATTAATTGGCCAACTAAAAATACATAGAAAAAATTAGCTGGACATGGTGGCACATGCCTGTAGTCCCAGCTACTTGGGAGGCTGAGTCAGGAGGATCGCTTGAGCCCAGGAGATTGAGGTTGCTGTGAGCCAGGCTGACGCCACGGCACTCACTCTAGCCTGGGCAACAGAGTGAGACTCTGTCTCAAAAAAAAAAAAAAAAAAAAAAAGATTTTAAATGCCATGTTTACCAGGTCTTGGATAGTGGTCTGAGGGCCTTTTTCTGCCTTTTTAAGTTTGCATCTAACGTCAGAGGAGGACTGGGTGATAAAGTGAGTTGCAAGGACGGTGGCCCCTGCTGGGGAAGTGGGGTGTAAGCGGGTTATTAGATGAGGGCATCCGTAAGGCGGCTGAGGAAGGCCGTGGGATTTTCATCTGGCTTCTGAGTGATTTCTCTAAGCTTATCATAAGAGTAGAGGCCAGAATAACAAAAACGTCATGCCAGGTCAAATCATATGCTTGTGTAAGATGGTGGAACTGTTTGGTGTAGGCTGTGGGGTCGTTAGAAAAGGAGCCTAAACGCTTTTCAATCAGAGAGATCAGAAAGGGAGAAGGGGACATGGACGCGTACGACCCCTTCGGCACTGGCTACATCTCTCAGGGGACAGAGAAGGGTTTGGTCTAAGGGTCTCTCGTGGGATCAGGTGTGGTGACTGACAGGGGGTGTTGGTGGAGAGCCAGCACGAGCAGTAGCGGAGGACGGTGGGGCACTAGGAGGAGGAAGTGGAGGAAGAGGAGGACCCAGATATGGTGGAGGCTGAGCAGGGGGAGAGGTAAGGGAGTCAGTTGGGTCAGAGAAGGTGGAAGAGGTTTTTAATGGATCCTTCGGCTGAGCGGTGGAAGAGGCCAAGGACGGCGGAGGACTTTAGGAAAGGAGGATAGGAGAGGTCATAGGTCAGACAGAGGGAAGGATGGGAGCGTAGATAGAAGAAAGCCTGGACATAAGGGATCTCCTCCCATTTGCCATTTCGGTGACAAAAGTTATCCAGATTTTTTAAGATTTTTAAATTGAAAGCCCCATTTTTAGGCCACTGTGACCTATTGTCTAATTTGTACATCAGCCAGGTGGTGTTACAATAGATAATGAGTCGCTTGGGCGGAATATTGACTAAGAGACAGCCCAGAGGCGTGCTAGATTTGATGTTGGAGGGTTGACTGCCCATGGTGTCTTAGTCCAATGAAGAAAGGACAAGATCGGGGAGCCGGCGTCCCAGGTCACTGATCAGGCCTTAGAGAGAAGGCTCTGAGCTTTGGAATGGACCCATTGGCTGGGACCACAAGGGCAGAAGGACTTACCCAGGCCAATTAGTTGACTGGCATCCAGTGGAGGTCCTGGTCCAAGGTCAAGAAGACAGAGAAAGAGAAAGAGTGGGGCCAAACCACGTGGCTGTATTTAGTGCTCCTGGACGAGGTTCTGGGGCTCCAAGAGAGGGGGGCCCCAGAAGTTGCCTTCATTTGAAGGGGGTGTAGCCTTTTATACCCTCTGGGACGGGCTAGGGACTTTTGGTGGGAAGAGCTGGGGCAACCTTTGGTGGTCATTGAGAAATAGGAGGGGCTGCCAGGAGCGAAAACTTTCTTATCCTGGTAGACATCTGGGTGTGGTTCCTCTCAGCCGGGCCTGGCAGTTTTGTCCTAGGCGGGTCTGGTCTTGTGAGTCTTTTCTTTTTTGATCTAGGGAGAGGGGGGTGCCCGCCACCAGCCTTACAAAGCAATCCTCCTGCCTCAGCCTCCCGAGTAGCTAGAACTACAGGCATGCGCCACCATGCCCAGCTAATTTTTCTATATGTTTTTAGTTGGCTAATTAATTTCTATATATATATATATATATATACATATTTAGTAGAGACGGGGGTCTCACTTTTCCTCAGGCTGGTTTCAAACTCCTGACCTTGAGTGATCCTCCCACCTCGGCCTCCCAGAGTGCTAGGATTATAGGGGTGAGCCACCATGCCCACCCAACAGTTTCTTTTTTAATTTTTAAAAATGTTTAAATTTTATTTTTAATTCTTCTACTGATACATAATATTTGTATATATTTATGTGGTACATGTGATATTTTGTTACATGCATAGAATCTGTAATGATCAAGTCAGGGTATTTAGGATGTCCATCACCATGAGCATTTATAATTTCTGTGTGTTGAGAATATTTTGAGTCCTTACTTCTAGCTATTTATTTTTACTTTTTTATTTTTATATATATTTTTGAGACAGGGGTCTCACTATGTTTTCCAGGCTGGACTTGGACTCCTGGGTGCGAGTGACCCTCCTGCCTCAGCCTCCCAAAGTGTGAGGATTACAGGTGTGAGCCACTGTGCCTGGCCTGGAATTGTTTTCTTAATTTCACTTTCAGATTTTTCATTGCAAGAGTATAGAAATCAAATTGATTTCTGTGTATTGATCTTGTATTTTGTAACCTTGCTTACCTCATTTATTAGCTCTAATAGTTGTAGTGGATTCTTTAGGATCTTCTAGATACAGGGTCATGTGTCATATGTAAACAGAGGTAGTTTTACTTCCTTTTGAATGTTGATGCCTTTTATTTCTTTTTCTTGCCTAATTGTACTGACTAGAACTTCCAGTACAATGTTAAATAGAAATGGTAAGAATGAACCTTCTTGGCCCTTTCATTGTGACAGAGGGGTCCATTGGCTATTCTGTGGCAAATGTAAAAAATAAAGAAAGAAGTAAAGAATGAACTTTCTTGTTCCTTGTCTTAGTGGGAAAGCATCCAGTCTTTTACCATGAAGTAAACTTAATGGTGTTAACTGTGAGGAAATTCCCTTCAATTTCCAGTTTGATGAAAGTTTTTTTTTTTTTTTGAGACAGAGTCTCACTCTGTTACCTGGGCCAGAGTGCTGTGACGTCAGCCTTTCTATTTTTAGTAGAGATGGGGTCTTGCTCTTGCTCAGGCTGGTTTCAAACTCCTGACCTTGAGCAATCCACCCGCCTTGGCCTCCCAGAGTGCTAGGATTACAGGCGTGAGCCACCGAGCCTCGCCTACTCTTTCTTAATATAGGCACTTACAGCTATACATTTTCCTCTAAGCACTGCTTTAATTGCATCCCATAAATTTCTATCTTTATTTTCATTCATCTCACAGTATTTTATGATTTCCTTTTGATTTCTTCTGTAAGCTATTGATGATTTAGGAGTATGCTGTTTAATTTTCATTTATTTGTACATTTCCTCACTTTTTTCCTGCTATTGGTTTCTCATTTCATTCCTTTGTGGTTGAAGACCATACTTTGTATTATTTTATCTTTTAAACGTGTTAATGTTTGTTTTATGGCTCAGCATATGGTCTAGAGAGTGTTCTGTGTTCTATACACTTGAGAAGAATGTATATTCTACTATTGTTGGGTGGAGTGTTTCATAACTAACTGCTAGATCTACTTGGTTTATGGTGTTGTTCAAGTCTATTTCTTAGCTGGTCTTTGGTCTATTTGATCCATTTTGAAAGTGGGTTATTGAAGTCTCCAGCTATTTTTGTTGACTTGTCTATTTCTTCCTTTATTTCAGTCAATTTTGCTTCATGCATTTTGGTGCTCTGCCATCAGGCGTGTATTTATTTATAATTGTTATATATTCCTGGTGTGTTGACCCTTTTATAATTATAAAGTGCCCCTCTTTATCTCTAGTAACTTTTTTTTGTTTTAAAGTCTATTTTGTCTGATATCACTAAAGCCACTCCAGCTTTCTTGTGGTTGCTGTTTGCATGACATATATATGTTTTATTTTTAAACTTTCAACCTATTTGTATCTTTGAATCTAAAATGTGTCCTATGGGCAGCATATAGTTTGATTCTGTTTTTAAATCCAGTCAGACAATCTCTCCCTATTGAATGGCTTACTTAATCCATTCCCATTTAATGTTATTATTGATATAATTGGATTTATGTCTACCATTTTACTTTTTGTTTATATATATCTTATGCGGTTTTTTGTTCCTCTATGGCTTTCATTTGCATTAGGTGAATGTTTTCTAAGGTAGCATTTTAATTCCTTTAAGGATTTTTCAGTACTTTTGTTTTATTTTGTTTTTAGTTTTTTTAGTAGTTGCTCTAGCTGCTTTTACATTTGAATTTATCTGAGTCAGCTTCTGATTTATATTAGCTTAATTCTAGTGATATATATTAATAGAAATAACTCTGCTATATAGCTCTATTCCTTTCTCCCCCCCCCCTTTTGTGGTATTATTGTGTATATTGTTATATTGCATTTACTAATGTTATTATTATTATTATTTTTTGAGACAGAGTCTCACTCTGTTACCCCGGCTAGAATGCCATGGAATCAGCCTAGCTCACAACAAGCTCAAACTCCTGGGCTCAAGTGATCTTCCTGCCTCAGCCTCCTGAGTAGCTGGGACTACAGGCATGTGCCACCATGCCCAGCTAATTTTGTTTCTATTTTTGGTAGAGACAGGGGTCTCACTCTTGCTCAGGCTGGTCTCGAACTCCTGAGCTCAAATGATCTGCCTGCCTCCCAGAGTGCTAGGATTACAGGTGTGAGCTATGGCGCCCGGCCTCATTCACTAATGTTATAAACCCAACAATATATTGTTATAGTTATTACACTACCATCTGTAGTTATTTCCTTACCCCTATATAGATTTCCTTACCCCTATATAGATTTCCTTACCCCTATATACCTAACTCCTTTGTCCTATTATTGGTAAACATATTACACATTTATTACATGTTTATGTGTTAAAGGCCCCACAATACATTATATACATATTACTTTATACAATTGCTGTATCAGTCAATGAAGGGAAAAAAAAAGAGAGAAATATATACTGTTACGGCAAGGTGTACAGCTAGTGTTACAGTGCTTGACCAGGGAAAGAACCGCACACGGAGAGTTGGAGAACAGTCTTTATTCCTCCAGCAGGCTCAGCCCACTTCTGACTTCTGACCCCCCTTCCTTGTTCTCCTCCTGTTTTTATACTGTTGGTAGGACTCAAAAAGCATCCAATCAGCAACAAGCTTTAACATCCAATCAGGCCGGGCTTGGTGGCTCACACCTGTAATCCTAGCACTCTGGGAGGCCGAGGCGGGAGGATTGCTCAAGGTCCGGAGTTCGAAACCACCCTGAACAAGAGTGAGACCCCCGTCTCTACTAAAAATAGAAAGAAATTAATTGGCCAACTAAAATATATAGAAAAAATTAGCCAGGCATGGTGGCGCATGCCTGTAGTCCCAGCTACTTGGGAGGCTGAGGCAGTAGGATTGCCTGAGCCCAGGAGTTTGAGGTTGCTGTGAAGCTAGGCTGACGCCACAGCACTCTACCCTAGGCAACAGTGAGACTCTGTCTCAAAAACAAAACAAAACAAAACAAAAAAACATCCAATCAGCAACAAGCTTTAACATCCAATCAGCAACAGTGGGATTCAAAAAGTACCCAATCAAGATTGTGCAGCCAGCGCAGCCAGCGCAGCCAGAGGACAGACAGCGGGCTTCAGCACGCAAGGCCCAGCCCCAGCAGCGCGCACTTGCCATGGCCTCCAGCTGCCCAGCACAGCGCTGGCCTGTGGGGAGGCGGTGAGCGGCTGTGTCCTGGAGCCCGAAGGTTTTACCCTGTCAATACTTCTACTGTATTTTATAATGGCATAATTATCTTTATCAGTGCTCTTTGCTTCTTCATGTAAATTCAGTGTACCATCTGAGGTCATTTGCTCTTAGCCTGAGGACTTCCTTTAATATCGTTTTTTGTAGAATGTATCTGCAAGCAACAGACTTTCTCGTTTTCTGTTTATCTGGGAAAGTCTTCATCTCACCGTTATTCCCGAGGGATAGCTTTGCTAGATATAGGGTTCTTGGTTAACAGGTTTCTTTTTCTTTGAGCACCTTGACTATGCTATCCCATTGATTCTGTCCTCCGTGGTTTCTGCGCAGAGGTCAGATGTTGGTCTTATTCAGGTTCCCTTTTAAGTCAGGAGTTGTTTTTCTCTTGCTACCTTAAAGGTTGTCCCCTTGTCTTTGCCTTTCAGCATTTTTGCTATAATGTGTCTGTTTGTGTCTCACTGTGTTTATCTTACCTGAAGTTTATTGAGCTTTCTGGATTTGTATAAGTTATTGTTTTACAATAAATTTGGGGAGTTTTCTGCCATTATTTCTTTGAGTACTTTTTCTTCTCCTTCCCTCCCACCGCCGTCTGGTAATCCTTTTTTTTTTTTTTTTTTTTTGAGACAGAGTCTCGCTTTGTTGTCCAGGCTAGAGTGAGTGCCGTGGCATCAGCCTAGGTCACAGCAACCTCAATCTGGGCTCAAGCAATCCTGCTGCCTCAGCCTCCCAAGTAGCTGTGACTACAGGCATGCGCCACCATGCCTGGCTAATTTTTTCTGTATATATCAGTTGGCCAATTAATTTCTTTCTATTAATGGTAAAGACGGGGTATCCCTCTTGCTCAGGGTGGTTTCAAACTCCTGACCTCGAACAATCCATCTGCCTGGGCCTCCCAGAGTGCTAGGATTACAGGTGTGAGCCACCACGCCCGGCCCTGGTAATCCAATTATTATGTGCATGGTGATGTGCTTCATGGGGTCCCAGGTTTCTCTGAGGCTCTCTCCATTTTTGTTCATTTTTTCCTCTTTGTTCTTCAACTTGCATAATTCCTATCAATCTATCTTCAAGTTTGCTATTCTTTCTTCTACCTGTTCAAATCTGCTTTTAAGCCCTTCTAGTGAATTTTTTAATTCAGTCGTTGTACTTTTTTTTTTTTTTTTAAGCCAGTCAAATTTAGTTGTGGGGGGTTGAATACCAACTTTAGTGACAGTAATGTTAATAAGTTCTGATAACCCACTACCATCGGACCAGGCAGTCGTTGTACTTTTCTACTCCATAATTTCCATTTTTAGTCTTTTTCATAATTTTTATATTTTTAGAAAAAATTTTTTAGATATTCTCTATTTGATGCAACATTATCATCATACATTCCTTGCTTATTTAATCAGGGTTTCCTTTAGTTCTGTGAACATGTGTGTAATGGCTACTTTAAAATCTTTTTCTGATACATCTGACACATGCTCTGTCTCACAGGCAGCTTCCGTTGTCTGCTTCTCCCCTCTTCTCCCATTGTGTATGCGTCATGTTTTCCTGTTTTTTTGCAAGTCTCATAATTTTTTGTTGGAAACTGGACATTTTAGAAAATACATTGTACCAATTCTGGCTATGAGTCCCCCACTCTGGCGCTTGTCATTATTATTTTCTTATTTGTTTGTTTAGTGACCAGTTGGATTGTTTAGCGAAGTCTATTTCCTCTGCAGTGTTCAGCCTAGGATGTTGCTCCACAGGGAGGTGCTGCTTTGGGTCTGACCACCAGCACCCCGCAATGCCGTGATTTTGCTAGGGCTCTCTTCTTCTCTTTCTCTGACCACACCCAGCTGTTAAGCTGCATTGATTGCCAACTAATTGCTCTATCATTTTCAATATTGCCCTTCTCTGTAAAATAATCCAATCAACTCTGGCTCCTTGGAAGGAATAGAGTGTGAGGTCCATATTCAATAATTGCTTAGATCTCAGGAAGGCCACTCCTACCTGTATTATTCCACGTTCTTCCTTGGCCTACAGTTTAGCCTGTGTCTTGAACCTCCTCCAGACTGCCTCTCTCCATACCTGCTGCTCCTCTCAAGAGCACCTTTGGCTTGAATTTCTTTGCTTTGCAAATGAGGTCGGTTCCTTTATTTTTTTTAAGACGGGATCTCACTCTGTCCCCCAGGCTAGAGTATAGTGGCATCGTCATAGCTCACTGTAACCTCAAACTCCTGGGCTCAAATGATCCTCCTGTCTCAGCCTCCCAAACAGCTAGAACTACAGGTGTGCACTACCAAGTCCAACTGATTTAAAAAAACTCTTTTTGTGAGACGTTGCCCAGGCTATTCCCAAACTGCTAACCTTGAGCCATCCTCCAGCCTCCCAGAGAGCAGGGGTTACAGGCGAGCCAGACACCCAGCCAGGCCAGTTCCTTTGGGAAGAGATTAGATCTGTTTTCTGGCCTGTATCTTCTTTAGGCAAAATCTCTCCCTAAACCGGGGCTCTAGAGCTGGGAGTGGAGACAATATCAAGCTTCTCTCTGATACCCTGCTCTAGGAGCTGAGCACTTGGGGGTGAGGAAATGGCCTGAGGCCCTCCCAGCGTGTGTCTCCTGGTGTGGAAGCAGAGGGGATCAGGGCCCCAGTACTTGGAGCACTCTGCTCCCAAGGCAGAGCTTCTGTTCCCTGAGGGGGGCTGGGTGGAAGAAGGGAGGCCCCACCTCTTGGGTACGCTCACCCAGGACTTAGCCTAGGGTAGGACGGGAAAATGGACATCCTGCTCTTCCTGGGAGGAAAGTCTGCTAGTGGGAGCTGGGGGGAGGGAGGGGCTATTTCCTTGGACTGGGGACAGGGCGGGGCCCATGTGCTTGGCTGCAACATCCAGAGTGGAATCTTGGCCTCTCTGAGCTGGGAGGAGGGGAAGGAAGGGAGTGGTCTTGGTTCAAACGACACAGACTTGCCTTTCTTACCAAACTTTCATATATGTTCTGGAATTGCAGTGTGCTCATGTTCTCTCATCCGTAAGGCCATTGCGGGAGGCTTTCATATTGGCTCGCTTGCTCACTAGTTCTCCTGGGCGTGGGTCCACAGAGACCCCGGCATGCCGCAAGTCAGGCTCTGAAGGCAGAGGTTTGGCTTTGGTTTTTTCACTGTTACACGCACAAACTCTCGCATAGAGCCTGGCACAAAATTTAGGCTCAAGAAATTTTTTTTTTTTTTTGAGGCAGAGTCTCACTCTGTTGCCCAGGCTAGAGTGCTGTGGTGTTAGCCTAGCTCACAGCAACCTCAAACTCCTGGGCTCAAGCAATCCTTCTACCTCAGCCTCCGGAGTAGCTGGAACTATAGCCATGCGCCACCATGCCGGGTGAGGACTGAGCTCTGATTTTTTTTGCTAAAAACTCCTTCCTAAGGAGGCCAGCTGGGTCAGGCTGGCAAATGGTAAGGAGGCCAGCAGGGTTAGGCTGACAAAGGGTAAATTCCCACTAAGCGGCTTTTGTTAACCAAATAAAGTGGTGGTTTACTTCCCAACCTGATTCTGGTATGGCATTAACATCACCTAAAAGATAAGAAGCCCCTATCTTAACTCAAGCATCCTAGCAGATGCCTACTCTTAAATTTAAAGCATCTTAAAACATCCTAACAGGTGCCTATTGTAAATTTAAAATGTCCTCCTGTCTGGACCTTCCAGAATGCCCACAATCTTATCTTAAAATAAGCATATCCTTTCTGGTCTTCTAGAAAAAGTCTAACTCTCTCAGCCAATTGCCAGCCAAAGAATCTTTAAACCCACCTATAACCTGTACGCCCCCGTTTCTAGATGTCCCACCTTTTGGGGCCAAACAAATGTATGCCTCTCATGTATTGATTTGTGACTTTGCCTGTAACCCTTGTCTCTCTGAAAATGTATAAAACTGAACTGTAACCCAGCCACAGCGAGCCCACTGCTCAAGGCTTCTTGAGAGTGGCTCCGGGTCATGGTCCTCAAATTTGGCTCAGAATAAATCTCTTTAAAATTATTTTGCAGACTTCGGTTTTTTCCGTTGACACCGGCTAATTTTTTCCATATATTTTTAGTTAGCCAATTTCTTTCTATTTTTTTTCAGTGGAGATGGGGTCTTGATCTTGCTCAGGCTGGTTTCGAACTCCTGACTTTGAGTGATGCTTCTGCCTTGGCCTCCCAGAGTGCTAGGATTACAGGTGTGAACCACCTCACCTGGCCTAGAAATATTTCTTGAATGAATAAGTAGCAGAAAACAACTTTATTCTTTCTCTCCAACTTCCTTTAAACTTTCCCTGACAAATGTTTTCTTCCCTCCTCCTAGATAGAAACTCAGGGAGGTCGCTCAGATGTTTTAGCCAATCTCTGCAGATAGAAAGTCCCCATCCGGCCTCTTCAGAGTGTTCAAGGGTCTAGTCCAGTCTAGTCCTTACGGGACTTCAAACGCCCTTGACATTGCAGCGCCCCCCCCTCCCGCTCTGGGCTGGAGTGGAAGGTCATGGTCAATTTCTTCTCTCTGTCCTCATCTTGCTTGTCCCCTAGCCTCAAGCTGCTACTTCTGATTCGGAGCCCTGTGGGCCCGCACCCCTGTTGGCCCGACCCCGAGGGGGAGGTGTGTCTTGTTTCCTGTGGCTGCTGCAACAAATGACCACAAACTCTGTGGCTCAGACATGCGGGGTTATTCTTACTGTCCTGGAGGCCCGAGCCAGGGCCGGCTCCTTCTGGAGAAGAACCTGTTCCTTCTCCTCTTCCAGCCTCCAGCCCGCATTCCTCCAGCTTTGAAGCTGGCGGTGCAGCATGTGGCTTTTGTCATTACAGCTTCTCCTCTTTGTCCAATCCCCCTCTGCCTCTCTCTTTATGAGGACCTTCGAGTCCAGGATAATCTCCTGTCTTCAGATCCTTAACTTACTCGCACCTGCAGAGCCCCTTTTGCCAACGGGTCCCAGGGGTCAGGACCTGGGTGTCTTTGGGCCCATTGTCTTTGGGTCCATTATTCAGCCGACCACAAGGGCTTGGGTTTTAAGCACTGAGGCAGTGGCTGGTCTGGCCTGGCTTGGCCAGTGCCAATACTAAGTTTTCCTCCTGTGGACAGTTTTTTTTTTTTTGAGACAGAGTCTCGCTTTGTTGCCCAGGCTAGAGTGAGTGCTGTGGCGTCAGCCTAGCTCACAGCAACCTCAAACTCCAGAACTAAAGCGATCTTACTGCCTCAGCCTTCTGAGTAGCTGGGACTACAGGCATGCGCCACCATGCTCGGATAATTTTTCTATATATAATAGTTGGCCAATTAATTTCTTTCTATTTATAGTAGAGACGGGGTCTCGCTCTTGCTCAGGCTGGTTTCGAGCTCCTGACCTCGAGCAATCTGCCCACCTGGGCCTCCCAGAGTGCTAGGATGACAGGCGTGAGTCACTGCGCCTGGCCCTGTGGGCAGTTTTTGAGGGGCCTCCCACAGGAACCCCAGCTGCTGCTCCCAGTGCTCTCCCAGCCACCAGCTCCTGACATCCCTCGTTCTAAGCCCTAGCACCTACCTCAGTTGGGGTGCTGCACCCCTCAAGGGTCCTCTTGAGACCAGCCTTTATAAAATTAATAAAGGGCCACAAGGTGGAAACTGTGGCAGGGGAAATATATATACACCCAGCCATTGTTCTCTGGCTTGCTGTCCTATAATCACTCACTACTCAGGAGTCACATAGCTGATGGCCATAAAGATTCTCAGCTTTGTTCGTTATACCCACAGATAACATCGCCCTTGTGAAACCTAAGGCTAGTTTCTGAGAAATCTTCCAGCCCTGCATTCCGGTGGAACGGCTGACCAACCCAGACAAGTGGCCCATACCAGGGAACTGACTCAGCTGGTCTTGAGACCCCACCCAAGAATGGACTCATTCAAGAATGGACTCAGCAAAGAAGATAGTTTCTACACTCCTGCAGTTCCACCCCAAACCCAGCCGATTAGCAGACCCAGTTGCCTAGCCCTTTGTCCGCCAAACTATCTTTAAAAACCTTAAAAATTGGCCGGGCGCGGTGGCTCAAGCCTGTAATCCTAGCTCTTTGGGAGGCCGAGGTGGGCGGATCGTTTGAGCTCAGGAGTTCGAGACCAGCCTGAGCTAGAGCGAGACCCCATCTCTACTATAAATACAAAGAAATTAATTGGCCAACTAATATATATAGAAAAAATTAGCCGAGCATGGTGGCGCATGCCTGTAGTCCCAGCTACTTGGGAGGCTGAGGCAGCAGGATTGCTTGAGTCCAGGAGTTTGAGGTTGCTGTGAGCTAGGCTGACGCCATGGCACTCACTCTAGCCTGGGCAATAAAGTGAGACTCTGTCTCAAAAAA
>VSMD01003618.1:0-42245 GCA_008750895.1 Mirza zaza
ACTTCTTGTAGGGCTGGTCTTGTCTTGGTGAATTCTCTGAGCCTTTGCTTGTCTGAGAATGTCTTTATTTCTCCTTCATAGACGAAGCTTAGTTTTGCAGGGAATAAGATTCTAGGCTGGGCATTGTTTTGTTTCAGAAGAGTGAGAATGGGGCCCCAGTCTCTCCTTGCTTGTAAAGTCTCATTAGAGAAGTCTGGTGTTATTCGAATTGGCTTTCTCTTGTATGTTACTTGCTTCTTTCATCTTACAGCTCTTAGAAGGGCCTCTTTAGTTGATATTTTGGTCAGTCTGATGACTGCATGTCATGATGTCTTCTTGTTTGCATTGAATCTCCCAGGGGTCCTCTGAGCTTCTTAAACTTGTATATCGAGATTTTGAGCAAGGCCTGGGAAATTTTCCTCTATTATATCTTCAAATAGCTTGTCCAACCCGTGAGTGTTGTCTTCTTCCCCTTCCGGTAACCCTATGACCTTCACATTAGGTTTCTTCACATAATCCCACATCTCTTGTAGGCTTGGTTCTTTTCCCTTGTTTCTCTGCTTTATTTCTGTGACTGATTTATTTAATTGGAGAGTGTTATCTTCAATCTCTGAGATTCTTTCTTCTGTTTGGTCTACCCTGTTCTTGAGACTTTCCACTGTATTCTGTAGTTCCCTGACTTTATTCTTCATTTCCAGGAGTTCGGTTAAACTTTTCTTCATTGTGTCTATTTCTTTAGTGAACTTTTTTTCTAGATCCTGGAGGCTTTTTGTGGTTTCTTTGTGCTGGTTATTGAGTCGTTCTTGCAGGTCAGTGAGTGTTCTTATGATTCACATACGAAATTCCTCTTCTGTCATTTTGGTTGCCTGATTTTGGTTGGTGTCCATTCCTAGGGGCCTGGGGCTCCTCTTTGGGGGTGTGTTTTCCAATTGGTTCTTCATATTTCCTGAGTTCCTTCGCTGATTTCTTCCCATGTCGATCAGTTGTTGTTTCTTTTCTTTAGGTTTTTGTTTGGGTATTCACACCCCTCGTTTAGTTTCTGAGCCGGTAGGTGGTGTCTGTGGGAGAGATTCGACCACTTCCTGTATAATGAGTCAGTAGGTGTCGTGAAAAGGGTGTGCAGGATGCTCTCCCTGTCAGTAGGTGGCACTTGCTTGGAGAAACAGGCTACGCTGTTGTTTTTATGTCCTGTTATCAGCTCTTCTTCCTGTAGAGAGAACTCTAGTGCCTCAGGTGGTGGGTGGGGCCCTGGGACTTCCAGGTGTGTCCTTTTCTCCCCTTCAGTGAGGGCTGTTCTAGGAGAGAGTCTGGGCGGAGCTGAGTTGGGTAAGCCTGCACTCAGGCATCACCAATGTCATCAGCAGGGGTCAAAGTTCTGTTCTCTCCTTCCAGGCAAAGCTGACAGGGAGGGGCTGGAATGGCCCCGCTCAGTCAGAGAATCTGTGTGTGGGGGTGGGGCTATTGGAGACCCACAGTCTGGAGCGGGCCTGGCCTCTTTCTACCGTCCCCAACTCCGAGGCTACTCCTGGGCCTCTGTCAGCAGGCCAGACCACATGCCACCAGGTCTCCCTTGGCTGTGATGCCGGCGGGGAGGTTCCCTGCACAGGAACACCACCTGGGCTGGGCGCACGGCCTCCCTTTGGGGGGAGGGTTGCCCTCTAGGATGCTGATCTACCCCTGAAGGCACACACACCTCAGCAGGCTGTTCACGTATATCCCTTCTGTGCCCCGGGCAATGCGAGGCCTCGGTGCACGGGATGTGGTCTGCAGGTCTGACCTCTGGGTCCCAGAGTTCAAACTTTGTCCCCACCAAGGAGAGAAGTGCCGGTCCCAATTCACCCACAGGGAGCCCAAGCTGGGTCTATGTCTCTCAACCTCAGGGTCTGCCCCGTTCTCCTGGGATCACCGTGCCAGCAGCACCTGGGAAGGCTGGCGGCCAGAGAGCTCACATTCTGAGTTCCCCTTAGTCAGCTGTAGGGCCCCAAAAGGGAAGGTCCTTTTCCCTGGAGGTGCCTCCGGCTGGTGGCTATATTGTCTCTCTGTCTCTCTGGGCAGCTGCGGGTAGGGTCAGGGGAGGGGAGGAGGAGGCAATATGGCATCTGTCGCCTGGCTCGGGTCTGTGCACACAGAGGTGCCCCGAGGGAGTTGGGAGCCTGGTGCCACGTCCGCTACTGGCTTACCACTCACTGGCGGCGGTTGTCGCTGGGCTGGTGTCCGCAGGTCTCTCCGCTTACTGGGGAGCCCACCAGCAGTCTGGGATGCAGGGGAGGGGAAATCTCAGATCCACCTACCCTTCCCGCTGGTCTCCGGGCTGCTCCGGGGGTCCCAGCTTCCAGCTCTCCTCCGCGACCTCCTCCCATGGAATCTCCCGTGGTCTCAGGTACTCCTCCTTCCGACCCTCATCTGATGTAGGCTCGTCTTCTTGCTTCTTTCTTCTAATTTCTGCTAGAATCTGTCTTTTCTGTAGAGACATTCTGTCTGGCAGTGTTTCTCATCCGCCATCTTCTGTGTGGGGGCCTTTAGGGACTTTTTGATAAAGGCCTTTCTCACTGAATTTAAGTAATATCTCATTGTGGTTTTTATTTGTATTTCTCTGATGATTAAAGATGTTGAGCATTTTCTCATATGATTGTTGGCCATTAGTCTACCTTCTTTTGAAAACTTTCCATTCATGTCCTTTGCCCACTTTTTGATAGGGTTGTTTGATTTTTTTTCTTGTTGATTTTCCTGAGTTATATATAAATTTTAGTCATCAGCCCTTTATTGGATGTATAGCCTGCGGATATTTTCTCTCATTCTGTAGGTTGTCTGTTTTCTCCTGCGATAGTTTCCTTGGCTATGTAGAGGCTTTTAAATTTGATCAGGTCCCATTTATTTATTTTTGTTGTTGCTGTGATTGCCTTGGAAGTCTTCTTCATAAATTCTTTGCCTAGGTCAATGTCTATAAGAGATTTTCCAACATTTTCTTCTAGAATTCTTATAGTTTCATGCCTTAGGTTTAAGTCTGTTATCCACTGTGAGTTGATTTTTGTGAGAGGTGAGAGGTGTGGATCCTGTTTCAGTCTTCTACATGAGGCTAATTTCCCCAGCACCATTTATTGAATAAGGATTCCTTTCCCCAGTGTATGTTTTTGTCTGATTTGTCAAATATTAGATGGCTATATGAAGATGGTTTTATATTGCGTTCTCAGTTCTGTTCCATTGGTGTATGTCTCTGTTCTTGTGCCAGTAACTTGCTATTTTGGTTACTATAGCCTTGGAGTATAGCTTGAAGCCTCCCAATTTATTCATTTAGCTTAAGAATGCTTTCGCTATATGAGGTCTTCTCTGGTTCCATATGAAGCATTAAATTATTTTTTCTAGATCTGCAAAAATATGATTTTGGTATTTTAATAGGATTGCATTGAAGCTGTAGATCACTTTGGGTAGTATAGACATTTTAACAATGTTCATTCTGCCAACCCATGAGCATGGTATGGTTTTCCACCTGTTTACATTCTCTGCTATTTCCTTTCTCAGTGTTTTGTAGTTCTCCCTGTAGATGTCTTTTATTTCCTTAGTTAAATATATTCCTATGTATTTTATTTTCCTTGTTGCTATTGTGAAGGGTATTGAGTCTTTGATTCAGTTTGACTGTTGTTGGAGTATAGTAATGCTACTGATTTTTGTACATTGATTTTGTAATCTGAGACTTTGCTGAATTTGTTTATCAATTCCAGTAGTCTCATGGCAGAATCTTTGGGGTTTTCTAGATATAAGATCATATGGCCAGCAAGAGCAATAGTCTGACTTCTTGTGCCCCCATTGGGATGCCCTTCATTTCCTTCTCTTGTGTGATTGCTGTCCAGGACCAGATGGCTTCACACCTGAATTTTACCAGACCTACAAAGAAGAATTGGTGCCTATATTGCAGAAATTATTCCACAACATTGAGAATGAAGGAATCATCCTCAACACGTATTATGAAGCCAACATCACCCTGATACCAAAGCCAGGAAAGGTTGCAACAAAAAAAGAAAACTGCAGACCAAGATCCCTTATTAATATAGATCCAAAAATTCTCACCAAAATTCTAGCAAACCAAATTCAGATGCTTATCAAAAAAATAATCCATCATGACCAAGTGGGCTTCATCCTAGAGATGCAGGGATGGTTCAACACATGCAAATCTTTAAATGTAATTCACCTCATAAATAGAAGCAAAAACAAAGACCGTATGATCCTCTCAATAGATGCAGAAAAAGCATTCAACAAAATTCATCACCCTTATATTATAAGAACCTTAACAAAATAGGTATAGATGGGACTTACCTAAATATGATAAAAGCCATATATGACAAACCCACAGTCAATATCATACTGAATGGGGAAAAATTGAAAGCATTCCTGATTAGAGCTGGAACCAGAAAAGTTGCCCTCTATCACTGCTTCTATTCAACTTAGTAATTATGCTTTTAAAAGGAAAAAATGTCTCTGGGTTGCTCTATTAACTCTATTTCTCCCATTGTAGGTTCTTGGATTCACTGCACTATTCTTTATGTGTTGGCTTCCATGTAACATCTCATTATTCCTGACTGTTTTTTTTTTTTTTTTTTTGTATTGGAGAAATTATTTTTGATTGTCTGCCTTAAGTATGCAGCCTGCCAGGGTATTGTTTCACTGAAAGCGTAGGGGAAGCATAGCTTGTTGAGAGGATAGCACCTCAGTGTATATTCTTTCTGAGTGTGGATGCTCCTCATTTTTCTTTACCATCACAGTCACAGGCACATTATTCATTCTTCATTCTCTCTGATCTGCTCTCTGTTACTCACTCCTTCTTATTGTAAGCAACCCTTGCCATTATGTGACTAGTTAATAGGGCAGGAGTTGATCAGCTCAGCTGATCCTCCTAATCACATGGTTATTGCCTCCTTTGCCCATCATTCTCCAGGTATAGAGTTTCTTTGTACCATATCACATACTTTTAGTAGTTTAATCATGCACAGATTTTGGATTTTGGCTTTTTTTTTTTACCATTCAATCCCCATGACTTTTGTCTTTTAAGGATTTTTCCTGGTTCTGGTCGAGTGGAGAGAGAAAGCACATGTTTCAAAGTAAGTATAGTTTTACATACTTGGTGATATACATATGGTTCCTGCTTTGGGGAAGAAACCACAACACTTTTATCTCAGCATTTCTAGTTTCTTCCATAGTAGATCCTCAAAAGTTGGTTGTAGATTTAGAATTAAAGGTAATAAAGTGGGCCAGTCATTTTCAGTTATAAGAAATCAACCAATTGCAAGACAAATGCGTTAGTGGTAGCTTCCAACTTGAATCCCAGTAATTGACTCTTTACTGTTCTTATGCTTATCATTTGTCTTCCCAATACAAGAACCATATTAATAGTATATGGAAACAAATATTACCATACATAATAGTTGTATTTTGATACACATATTCTCATTTTGGCCTTATAACAACAATGAAAGGCAAGAATCCTGAGCCACATTTTGCATTTGAGTCAACTGAGGCTTAGCGGGGACTGATATAAGAGCATATTTTGGAAAGCAACAGATGGACACAGATCTTTGGTGACAGGTGTACCATCTTCTCCAAAAAGGTAAATACATGCTTTCTTAGTCCTTAAAACACTGGTCTATGGCAGATAGCAATAAGTCTATTAAAAATTGAGGCCAATTTTATGAATTTTAGAACAAGAGTCAGAGAAAAGAGAAAGAATTCAGAGAATGTAAATGGATAAAATCAAGTATGATACATGGAGGCAATTTTAGATTTTTTTTGCTGGTGTTTTTTATATACATATCCACTTGTATGTACTTCATGGTCAAATCTCTACAAAATTTTTTGTTATTGTTACTGAATGGAAATTTTTTAATTTTAAATTTCCTGTGGAAAATGCTTTGATTTTATTGGTGTTTTAACCCAATTATATCTTTGACTACCAGTCTCTCATGTCAAGGGAAAATATTACGGGAGGGAATAAAAATTCTTCTCAGTTCAATTGAATTTCCATAACCCTCCTACTTACATTTGTCAGTATTTTTCCTCTTTCAGAAATGGTATACATAGCATATTGGAGCCATTCTTAATCATAACTCTTGATCAGAAGTTAAGGAACTCAAAGAATTTGAACCAGACATCAGAATAATTCCTCTCACATATGATTAAAAATAAAAATTTGTGTGTGATCACCCTATGCTGAAGTCCACTCTAATTACACTAGTTTAGCTCAGTTGAACTGCTCACTTTCTTGCCATGAATTACTAAATTACAAATAATTTTTGCAAATTCTACCCATCTTATATTTGTTTAGTCTGTATTTTTATTAATTATTTCAGCAAAATTTGAGTAGTATGTAAAGATACTGCTGGGCTTGCATTGGGAAAACAGAAATAACAAGATAGAGGACCTTCCTTAAGGATTTTTTGTTTGTGGCAAGAGAATAGGGCTTTAAGATTTAGCAAATAAAAATCAGCATGCCCAGTTAAATTTAAATTTATGATATCAGGGAAATTCAAATCAAAACCACAATGAGATATCACTTATCTCCAGTGAGAATGGCCTTTATTAAAAAGTCCCTCAAACAATAAATGTTGGCATGGATGCAGTGAGATAGGGACTCTCATACACTGCTGGTGGGACTGCAAACTAGTACAACCTCTGTGGAAAGCAATGTGGAGATACCTCAAAGGGATACAAGTAGATCTACCATTTGATCCAGCAATCCCATTACTGGGCATCTACCCAAAAGAACAAAACACATTCTATAAAAATGCCATCAGCACTCAAATGTTTATAGCAGCATAATTCACAATTGCAAAGATGTGGAAACAACCCAAGTGCCCATCAATACATGAGTGGATTAATAAAATGTGGTATATGTATACCATGGAGTACTATTCAGCTATAAGAAACAATGGTGATATAGCACCTCTTGTATTTTCCTGGATAGAGCTGGAACCCATTCTACTAAGTGAAGTATTTCAAGAATGGAAAAATAAGCACACATGTACTCCCCAGCAAATTGGTTTCACTGATCAACACTTAAGTGCACATATAGCAATAACATTTATTGGGCATTGGGCACATGAGAGGGGGGAAGAGGGGAGGGGTATATACATAAATAATGAGTGTGATGTGCACCATCTGGGGGATGGACACACTTGAAGCTCTGACTGGGGAGGGGGGGTGAGGGCAACATACATAACCTAAACATTTGTACCCCCATAATATGCAGAAATAATTTAAAAAATAAAAAAAATTATGATAAATAAATAAATTTTTAGTATAAGGATGTCTATGTAGTATTTGGAACAAATTAAAATTTTTTCTGTTCTTTATCCAAAATTTGAGTTGAACTCAGAGTTCTTTATTTTATCTGGAAACCCTAGAAGACAGACAAGGAAAAAGGTAGTTATAATACACAATAGTTGGTGCTCCAACATGACTAATTCCAGAGAATGGTAGCAATATGTAGCTCCCTGATAATTAGGGGGTTCCTTTTTAGTTTTCATATATGCTAGGAGAGAACATGACTCTTTTCTGCAATTTGACAAGGCCAGTGATCTGTAAAATATCCCAGCAGGAGAACAGCTTTTAGATTAAAATGATGCATTTATTTCTAGCTGTTTGAGGAATCTCCAAATTCTTTTCCACAAAGGTTGCACTAATTTGCAGTCCCACCAGCAGTGTCTAGAAATAGAAATACCATTTGACCCAGCAATAGCATTGTTGGGCATCTATCCAAAAGAACATAATAGAGTGACTACTCTATTATAAAGACATCTGCACCCGAATGTTTATAGCAGCACAATTCACTATTGCACGGACATGGAAACTACCCAAGTGCCCGTCAATTCATGAATGGATAACTAAAATGCGGTATATACTCACAATGGAATATTACTCAATCCTAAGAAATGATGGTGAACTAGCACTGTTTATGCTATCGTGGATTAAGCCTGTAATACAAAGCGAGACAACACAAGACCTGGAAAATGGGCTACACATCTACTCGCCATCAAATTGGTACTGACAGCCTAAAACTATGGTGTTCAAATTATTGTAGTGTTCAACAGGGATCTGAGGGGGGGAGACCCACGTCTTAAGGAAGTGATGAGCATTGTAGGGGGGAAAAGATTACCTCTACCCTTTTTAGGGAGAGGCAAAGAAACACACTGTAACCAAAATGTCTAAAAAAAAAATTTTGTTAATGGGAGGTGAACAGGTGGAAGGGGGGAGAAGGGGAAGGGTACGCACTTTCATGGTGGGTGCAGAGCGCATCTCTTGAAGACTGGACATGCTTGAAACTCTGGCAGAGCGGGATGGGGAGGTGGGCAGGGGCAAGATATGTAACCCTAACAATATTTGTAC
Organism: Mirza zaza; assembly: GCA_008750895.1. NCBI lineage: Eukaryota > Metazoa > Chordata > Mammalia > Primates > Cheirogaleidae > Mirza > Mirza zaza. The sequence continues at coordinate 8,353 of VSMD01003618.1, forward strand.
CCACAGAATTTGGGGAAAAAAAATAAATAAATATAAAAAATACACATCAAGAAAAAAAAATGATGCACTTATAATATAAATATGTGGGGAAATTCTTCAACCATACTGAAATTGACTGTTTTGCATGAATATTGAACCCAGTCCACAACCATATGGAGAGTGATTTTTGAGGATGAATACTGTTAAAAATGTCCCTTTAATGTGTTTCTACATGGCAACTATGGAGAAAAAGCACATCTTACTATCCTGAGAATATAGGAAAAGATAAATGTTTTCCAGAGGGTGAAAATTGCTGCGACAGAAGACCTGGGCCTTGAACTTTTAGACATTATGTCCAGAGAAAGAATGTTGAAACTGGAGCACTAACTTGGTTCATCTAGTCCGTGCCTCTCATGCTGCATACAGGACAGTTAAGGGCCAGCTAAGGTTAAGACACACAGTGATCACTGCAGAAACAGGTTATTCTATACCACATTTTATGTCACCTTTCCCCCCACTCCCCCAGCAGACAATTCATAAATGTGGGGGAGAATCATGAAGAGACTATGAAAGGCTTTTGCAAAGTTGAAGAGTGGACTAGACACTAGAAAAACAGATCCATTCTGTTTTCAAATTAATGAAGCTTAAAAAGAGAAAAATTGTGTAGTAACTTCTCCTACCCATATTTCTTGTCTGTTTTTAGACATTTAAAATTATAATAGTTTATTGAAAAGGTAGTTAAACTATTTTAGTCTACTCTTGTTGCTATAACAGAAAACCACAGACTGGGTAATTTATAATGAACAGAACTTTATTTTTCACAGTTCTGGAATCTGGGAAATCCAAGATCAAGGGGCTGGCTTCTTATTGGGGACATCTTGTTGTGCCATCCAATGATAGTAAGTGGAAGGGCAAAAAAACAAATGAGAGAGAGTGGAAAGGGGGCTGAATTCATTCTTGTATTGAGAACTTACCTCCACAATAACTAACCCACTCTTGAGATAACAGCATTAATACATCTAAAGGTCCCATCTTTCAACACTGTTGCATTGGGAATTAAGTTTCCAACACATGAACTTCAGGGGACATATTCAAATCATAGCATTCTGCCACTATCCCCCAAGATTTGTGTCCTTCTCATATGCAAAATATATTCATTCCAACTCAATAGATGCAAAGTCTTGGTTTACTCAAGTACCAACTCAAAAGTCTAAAGTCCAGAGTCTCATCTGAACCAGATGTAGGTAAGACTCAAGGCACAATTCAATCTGAGGAAAATTCCTCTCCATCTGTGAGTCTGTGAAATCAAAACAAGGTACATGTTCCAAGATACAATGGTGGGACAGACACAGGATAGATATTTCTATTCCAAAAGGTAGAAATAGGCAAGAAGAAAAGAGTAATAGTTCGCAAACAAGTCCAAAACCCACCAGGGCAGATATTAAATCTTAAGACTCCAGGACACAGTAGGGTGGATGTTGGGCCCCCAAAGCCTCAGAAAGCCTAGCCCCCATGGCTTTGTTCTGGAGTCTGGGCTCAGCCCATGTAGCAGCTCTCATGGGTTGGAGTCTCATATCTGCAGCTCTACCAGGCTGGAATTGCACACTGGTAGATCTATAGTTCTAGGGGCTTGGTGATGGTCCCCCACTCATGGCTCCACTAGACATTACACTAGTGTGGGGTTTTGGTCATATTAATAGCTTTGCCCCTATGGAAAGTTTCTGCCTGGGTTTACAGCTTGTTCACAATATTCTTTGAAATCTAGGTGGAGAAAACCATGGCCCTGCAGCTCATGCACTCCTCAAGCTTGCAGAATTAGCACTACATGGATACTGCCAAGGCCCACAGCTTGCATCATCCAGAGTGACAAGGTTAAGCTTCCCTTGAGCCCACTTGAGCCACAGCTACAGAGGCTGAGGAGAATTGTGCTGGAATGTGGGGAGAAAAGTTATGAAGTGGCTCTGGGTGGTGAAAACTGAGCTCCTATGGGTGCCTGTCTGGAAACTTTGCCCTCCAGATCGTAGCTTGCTTAGATCTCTGAAACGTCTTTTAGGTCACTCTCCTATTGCCTTGGTGAATAGAATCTGGCTTCCTTCTATCCATTTTAATCTTTCTAGCTAATGCCTGCTTGGCCACTCTTAGGATTCTTTCTTTTTTATTTTTTACATGGCCATGCTGAGAGTTTTCCAAATCTTTTTATTTTGCTTCTGTTTTAATTAAAAATTATGTCTTTAAATTATTGCTTGCTTCTTTCATTTTACTGTAAGCAGTCAAAAGAAGTCATGTAGCATTTTGAATGCTTTGCTGCTTAGATACTCCTTCTGTCAGATATCCTAGTTCATTGCTCTTAAATTCTACCTTACACAAAGTCCTAGAACACAAACACAATTCTGCCAAGTTCTTTTTGCAACTGTATAATAAGGATTGTCTTTACTTTCTAATACTTTGTTCTTCATTTTCATCTGAGACCTTATAAGAATGACCTTTATTTTCCATATTTCTACCAACATTCTGATTATGATCACTTAAGTAATCCCTAAGAATATTTAGAGTCTCCCTACTATGCTTGTCTTCTGTGTTCTCACCAGTTGTCCTTATCACTACATTCACAGCAATCTAAACTTTTTCTCACCTATTTCTCCAAATTTTTTTAGTCTCTGAACACTACCAATTTCCAAAGCCACTTCTACATTTTCAGATATTTGTTGTAGCAATAGTCCCACTTCTCAGTCTGTTTTGTGCTGCTGTATCAGGATACCCAAGACTGAGTGGTTTATAATAAACATAAATGTATTTCTCATGGTCTACAGGCTAGAAAGTCCAAAACTGAGGGGCTGAAATCTGGTGAGGCCCTTCTTGCTGTATCATTTCATGGCAAAAGGTGAAAGAACAAGAAAGTGTTCAAGAAAGAGTGGAAGAGGGTTAGAACTCATCTGTTTATTAGGAACCCACTCGCATGATAACTAACCGATTCCCAAAATAGCAGCAATGGCATTAATCTGTCACCTCTTAAAGGTCCCACCTGTCAACACTGTTGTATAAGGGATTAAGTTTTCAACACCTGAAATTTGAGGGACACATTCAAACCATAGAAGTAGCCTTAACTCTTCTTCTAAGCTAGACGTTCTGTCAGGGGACATAAGGTACCAACTTGGAATCACTGAAAATGTTTTTTAAAGAATTTAAAATAAACATATTATCTGTATTTTGACTTAAGATAAAGAAATTTAGGAATTGCTGTCATTGACTTCACAGAAATCTTCTAAATCTTCTAAGAAATCTTCTTATTTCTGTAGTTAATCAATTAGCTATTTTCTTGTTTTCCTCACCTGTAATTGCTTCTGAACTTCATGTCGACCCTGACTTTGAAGTGTTTCAAGAATACTGAGGATCCACAAGAAATTTAATGCCTTCTGATTCTTGATCATTGCTAGAAAATCTGATTTTATTTTCTTTTCTCCTCCTCTTTTTCTGGTATTCTAAACTTCCATGGTGATATTGTATGGGTTTTTATTGATTTATTGTCCTTGGCACTCTACGATACCTTTCTGTGTCATTTTTCATATCTGCAAAATTATCTACTCCATCTTTTGGATGATTTCCTCCTTTGATAATTTCTTTCTGTAAATTCATTATTTTGAAACATCTTTCAGTCTATTGTTGACCTTCTGAATTAATTTTCTGTTTCTTTCATGTTTTGCTCAGAGCTTTTATCTCTCTTCCTCCTCCTGTAATAATTTTTATCTTTCATAACTTTCTTAAAACTTTTGGTTTTTAACATATGCTAACTTTTTCTTCTTTTTTGGTTGCATATTTATAATGTTTTAAGCTATTTTATCATTTCAGGAGTAGAAGAGATAGGCGTGTATGTACAGCAAGTCTTTCATTGTGATATGAAAGCCTATTATTAAATTTCTCTGAATCCATAATATTTGGAAAATATTAGAACAGAAGTACAAGAATACTATGTAAATCTGTCAGCTATTTCAAAAGTTGGCAAAGTATCACATTTTGAGGCACCTGGTTAATATATTTTAATTCACTAATTTATCACCAGATACAAATATTTCACTAGATATGCAATATATCAGTTCTAACAAAGATTTCTCTATCCTCTTTGGCATATTTCTCTGTTCCTCTTTCTCTATTCCTCTCTTGGTGAATCTGCTAGCAGATTGTTTGGTGCACCTGCCCAACTGTGTCATCCAAGACTCTACTCTTTTTTCATCTTCTTTGCACTTCATGTAATGGCTGTCTCTAAGTATACTTTTAAAGAAGCTACCCCAGACATGAAATATCATAAAGGCTCAAAGAACAGACTAAAATGCTTAAATTGCATGGTTTATTAAATCAACTTGAAAACACACAGCAAGAAGCAAGGAGAAAGAGTTAAGGTAAGTTAACATACTCAAGGTAGAAAAGTCCAAAAGAGCAATTGCAAATAGAATAAATGGGTTATTGTCAGACTATTTAATGTAAAAGAATATAACCCTAGGTACCATAAAAGAGACAACGCTGGATTTTGGTTTAAGCCAATTACTAATAGTCATATTAATGACCATAAATTGAAAAGAAAATGTATGATTATGTTCTTCAGGTTGAAAAGAAGGCAAAAGAAGTCTGTGATTCATTTTAGAGAGATTTTCATTCAAAATGTGTTGGTTTATTTTTAGTGTAGATGACAAAATTTTCATTTCTCATTAAAGTACAGACTAGGATTTGTTTTCCAGCTCTGCTACTCATTGTGTAACCTTACATAATTTAAATCATATTTTTGAGCTCTCATTTCTTCAACTATCAAATGGCAAGGGTAATTAGTTATCATGACAATTCAATGAAATGTTCATGTATGATGCTTTGGACAATATTAGTTTTCATTATTAATACTAAAAGAGTTTTTCTTGAGTTTTTATAAATTCTTTGTGTAATTTTAATAATTACAAAATATTTTGTCATATGTTTAAACTATTATGTCAATCTCAGTAAGGCAATGGCAGGGTTTTTTGTCTGTTTTTATTTTTTCAGAAATTGATAAGCTGAATCTAAAATTTATATGGAAATGCAAAGGTTTAGGAATGGCAAAGGCAATCCTGAGGAAGAAGAAGAAAAAAGCTAGGGAACTTATAGTACCACATATCAAGATCTGTTGAAAACTATAATTAATTATATTCTTATATAATGTATTATAGTAGTTAAGACAGTGTGGTCTTGGCCCAAACATAGATAAAATGACCACTGGTGCAGATTAGAATGCCCAAAAACAGACTCACCTGATTTATGAAAAATGTCACATTTTAGTACAGTGAGGAATGGGTCCATTGGGTATTCAACTGAAAAAAGTGTGTATCAACACTCTCCTCCCAAAAGTAAATTTCAGAACTGTGAAATATAAAGGATAGGGATAAAACAATAAAGCTTTTAGAGGCAATTATAAGAAAACATCTCTATGACCTTTGAATAAAGAAAACTTTCTAAATAAAGACACACAAAGTGCTAGCCATAAAGGAGGCATTGATATATCTGGCTAGATTAAGATGAAAATTTATTAAAAAAGTAAAAAAGCAATATGAAAACTTACAAATTAATAATAATTCAATCTACTTTTTTTATTTCAGCATATTACAGAAGTACAAATGTTTACATTATGTTTATTGCCCTTGCCCTACCCCAGTTAGAGCTTCAAGCGTGTTCATCCCACAGACAGTGCACGCCACACCGAATACATGTATATATACCCATCCCCTCCTCCTCCTCCCAACTGCCTGACACCCGATGAATGTTATTACTATATGTGCATTTAAATGTTGATCACTTAATACCAAATTGATGGCAAGAACATGTGGTGCTTGTTTATCCATTCTTGAGATACTTCACTTAGTAGAATGGGTTCCAGCTCTATGCAGGATAATATAAGAGGTGCAATATCACCACTGTTTTTGTGGCTGAGTAGAACTCCATGGTATGTGTGTATGTGTGTGTGTGTATATATATGTATATACACCACATTTTATTGCCCACACATGCATTGGTGGGCACTTGTGTTGTTTCCACATCTTTGCAATTGTGAATTATGCTGCTATAAAAAGACATTGGGTTCAGATGACTTTTTTATAGAATGTCTTTTGTTCTTTTGGGTAGATGTCTACTAATGGAATTGCTGGGTCAAAAGGTGGTTCTACTTGTATCTTTTTGAGGTATCTCCATATTACCTTCCACAGAGACTGTACTAATTGGTAGTCCTACCAGCAGTGTATGAGTGTTCCTATCTCTCTGCAACCATGCCAAAATTTATTGTTTTGGGACTTTTTGATAAAGGACATTCTCACTCAATTTAAGTGATATCTCATTGTGGTTTTGATTTGCATTTCTCTGATGATTAGAGTTGTTGAGCATTTTCTCATATGATTGTTGGCCATTAGTCTATCTTCTTTTGAAAAGTTTCTGTTCATGTCCTTTGCCCACTTTTTGATAGGGTTGTTTGATTTTTTTCTTGCTGATTTTCCTGAATTCTATATAGATGCTAGTTATCAGCCCTTTATTGGATGTGTACTAATATTTTCTCCCATTCTGTAGGTTGCCTGTCTGCTCTGATGATAGTTTCCATGGCTGTGCAGAAGCTTTTTAATTTGGTCAGGTCCCATTTATTTATTTTTGTTGTTGCTGTGATTGCCTTTGGAGTTTTCTTCATAAATTCTTTGCCTAGGCTAATGTGTGTAATGGTTTTTCCAACATTTTCTTCTAGAATTCTTATAGTTTCATGCCTTAGGTTTAAGTATGCTATCCACTGTGAGTTGATTTTTGTGAGAGGTGAGAAGTGTGGATCCTCTTTCAGTCATCTACATATGGCTATCTTGTTTTCCCAGCACCATTTATTTTATAGGTATTCTTTCCCCCAGTATATGTTTTTGTCTGCTTTGACAAAGATTAAATGGCTATATGAGGATGGTTTTATATCTGCTAGCTTTGTTTTGGCTTCTATTTGCTTGTAATGTTGTTTTCTGTCCCTTCACCTTGAGTCTGAATGCATTCTTGTGAGTTAGATGTGTTTCCTTAAGACAGCAGATACTTGGCTTTTGTATATTTATCATTTCGGCCAGCCTATGTCTCTTTAGTGGGCAGTTCAAGCCATTCACATTTAGAAGTCCAGTGTGCTATCCATTGTGCGACAGATCCACCTAAACCATTCATATTTATTGAGAGAATTGATAAGTGGGGCAGATTTATGTTTATCCTGTTGAGTTGAACTTTGTTTTCTCTCTTGAGTTATTGTGATATCTGGCCTTTGACTTATACCTTTTGGGTGATGTTACATTTATGAATGTTTATTGTGCTAATCCATGTGTAACACTGTTTTGATTACTTCCTGAAGGGCAAGTTTTGCCTTGGTGTATTCTCTTAGTCTTTGCTTATCTGAGAAGATCTTTATTTCTCCTTCATATACAAAGCTTAGTTTTGCAGGGTACAAGATTCTAGGCTGGGCATTATTCTGTTTCAGAAGATTGAGAATGAGGCCACAGTCTCTTCTTGCACGTAAGGTTTCAGTGGAGAAACCTGCATTATTTGGATGGAGTTTTCTTTATAGGTTACCTGGGTCTTTTGCCTTATAGCTCGTTAGAGAGCCTCTTTGGTGGTTATTTTGGTCAGTCTGATGACTGTGTGTCATGGTGTCTTCCTGTTTGCAAGGAATCTCCTAGGAGTCCTTTGAGCTTCTTGCACCTGGATATCTAGATTTTTAGCAAGGCCTGGGAAATTTTCCTTTATTATATTTTCAAATAGCTTATCCAAGCCTTGTGTATTTTCTTCTTCACCCTCAGAGATACTGATGATTCTCACATTAGGCTTCTTTACATAATCCCACATTTCTTGTAGGCTTTGCTCTTTTCTTTTATTTCTCTTCTCAATCTCTGTGACTGAATTATTTAATTCAAAGATGTGGAAACAACTAAAGTGCCCATCAATACATGAGTGGATTAATAAAATGTGGTATATGTATACCATGGAGCACTATTCAGCTAAAAGAAACAATGGTGATGGTCAGGCGCAGTGGCTCATGCCTATAATCCTAGCGCTCTGGGAGGCTGAGGCGGTGGATCGCTCAAGGTCAGGAGTTCAAAACCAGCCTGAGCAAGAGTGAGACCCCATCTCTACTAAAAATAGCAAGAAATTAATTGACCAACTAAAATATATATATACAAAAAATTAGCCAGGCGTGGTGGTGCGTGCCTGTAGTCCCAGCTACTTGGGAGGCTGAGGCAGAAGGATTGCCTGAGCCCAGGAGTTTGTGGTTGCTGTGAGCTAGGCTGATGCCACGGCACTCTAGCCTAGGCAACAGAGTGATACTCTTACTCAAAAAAAAAAAAAAAAAGAAAGAAAGAAAGAAACAATGGTGATATAGCACCTCTTGTATTTTCCTGGATAGAGTTGGATCCCATTCTATTAAATGAAGTATCCCAAGAATGGAAAAATAAGCACCACATGTACTCACCAGCAAATTGGTATTAACTGATCAACACCTAAGTGGACATATAGGAATAACATTTATTGCGTATTGGGCAGGTGGGGGAGGAGGGGATGGATATATACATACATAATGAGTGTGATGTGCACTAACTGGGGGATGGACGCACTTGAAGCTCTGACTCGAGTGGGGAGGGGGTGCAAGGACAATATATGTTACCTTAACATTTGTATCCCCATGATATGCTGAAAAATAATAATAATAATACCTGAAAGAAAAGAAGAAAGAAAGGTGTTATCTTCAATTCCTGAGATTCTTTCTTGTGTTTGACCTATCCTGTTCTTAAGGTTTTCCACTGTGTTTTGTAATTCCTTGAATAAATTCTTCATTTTTAGGAGTTTGGTTTGATTTTTCTTTAATATTTCAATATCTTTAGTGAATTTTTCTTCCAAGACCTGTATTTTTTTTTTGTGGTTTCTTTGTGTTGGTTATAGATTTTTCTCTTGCATATCATTGAGTTTTCTTACAGTCCATGTTCGAAAATCTTCTTCTGTCATTTTAGTGTTCTGAATTTCGTTGATGTCCATTGCTAAAGAGCTGATATTCCCCTTTGGGGGTGTGCTTTCTATTTTATTCTTCATACTTCCAGAGTTCTTTTGTTGATTCTTTCCCATCTGGATCAGTTGTTGCTTCTTACATGCCCTGTTAGTCTCTGAGCCAGAAGATGGTGTTTGTGGATGGGATTTGACCACACCTTTCATGATGACTCAGTGGATATAGTAAAAGGGTGTGTAGAATAACCTCCCTCTCCGTAGGTGGTGCTTTCTGGGAGGAGCAGGCTGCAGTGTTGTTTTTGGATACTGAAACCAGTGCTTGTTCTTCTGGAGAGGCACTTTAGTGCCTCTGGTGGTTTGTAGGACTGTGGGAGTGGGTCAGGGAGTGAATCTAGGTGGAGCTGGGTTGTGTGAGCCTGCCGTCAATCTCCACAAATGTTGTTAGCAGATATCAAAGGTCTGTATGCTGCTTCTTGGCAAAGCTGCCAGAGAGGGGATGAAATGGCCCCACTCAGCCAAAAAGTCTGCTTATGGGGGTGGGGCTGTCTGAGACTTGCAATCTGGAGAAGGCCTCACTACTTTCCACCCTCCTCTATTCCACAGTTTCTCTGGGGCTTCTGCCAGAGGCAGGACCTCAAGCCAGTGGATCTCCCCTGCCTGTGATGTCAGCTGGGAGGTTCTCTACCCAGGATTGCATCCTGGGCTGGGTGCATGGCCTTCCTGTGGGAGGATGGTTGCCCCCAAAGTATGCTGATCTGCCCCTGAAAGCACACACACCTCAGTAGGCTCATTCACAAATATCCCCTCTGTGCTCCAGAGCAACTTGATCAAGACCTGAGTTATGGGATCTGGTCTGCATGTTTGTCCCCTGGTCTCTGGAGATGAATCCCTGACCCTGTCAGGGAAAGGAGTGCTGGTCTCAAGTCACCCTGGGGTGCTCAAGCTGGATCAATGTCTCCCTACCTCTGGACTTGTCCTGCTCTCCCAGAGTCCAGGCAAGTGGCATCTGAGAGGGTTGGCAGGTAGGGAGCTCATAGTCTGAGTACCCCTTAGTTCACTGTAGGGCTCCAAAAGGAAAGGTCGCATTCCCTGCAGAGGCCTCTAGGTGGTGTCTAAATTGTTTCTCTCAGCAGCTGCAGGCAGGAAAGGAGGAGGGGAGAATGAAGCTGTATGGCACCTGCTGATTGGCTTGGTGGACCGGGAAGTGCCTCCACGGAGCTGGGAGCCTGGTGCACTGTTCACAAGAGGCTTACTGTTCACTGGTGGTGGCTGTCTCTGGGCTGATGTTGGCAGGTCTCTCCAACCATTCAGGAGCCCACCAGCAGTCTGTGATGCAAAGGAGGGAAAATTTAATCATTCCACCTACCCTTGTCACTGGTTTCCAAACCTCTTGGGGGCCTTTCTCCTTCCAGTTCTCCTCCACAACCTCTTCCCATGAGTCCCCTATAGTTTCAGGCACCCTTCCTTCTGACCCTCATTGGATACATGTTTGTTGGCCTGTTTATTTTTATTTTTTTCACTTTCTTCTAAAATCTTTCTCTTTTACAGAGACACTCTGGTTGGCAATTTTTCTCATCCATCATCTTCCAATCCCTCTCACCATCTTTTGTTCTTTGCATTATAGAAGATAGCTCAACTGAACTGTGGCTCTATCCCAGGCTTGGGGCCCAGCCAGGTGGAGGTCTGGGTAGCCCTCCATGGTGGGCAGAGGTCACAAGCTTTGTCTTTGGCAGAGAAGGGATTATTAAAATTGTTTAATGACAATAGCCTAGATCTGAAGCCCCTCCCTTTAAAATCTCCATCTTTCTGCGTATGTACAGGAATTTGAATTTTGAGAAGATAGTCTGCTATTTTCTTCTTTTGACAGCAAAGTAATAAAATTGTCTTTCCTTCTCCTCAACCATTTGTCCTTGTTCTTTTGATGTGACCTCATGGACAAGTGCTGAGCTTTTGGTAACAATGGTATTTTCTCTGCCAGGTAAGTATTCTTTTGTCTACCTTTTAAATGACCTAAATAGTACTTTGTATGCAGCAGGTATTTTCCTGATTAGTACATACTCATGTATTATTTAATATTGTTGCAAGTCTCAACTAGATTTTTAGGGGGATTTAAGTCTTATAATGGTGTGAAAACTGTGAAACAATATTACTTTATTGTAATATAATATCAACAATTTATTATATTCTCCTGTTTGTAAACTTTATGGATACCCTATATTTAATATTTTGATGTATCTGTCTCTCTCAAATGTTCCAAAAGCTGATTTAAATACTAAAGAAATAACTGATATACATATGCTTTATCTCAGTGTCTGAACACTACTCATTCTTTCCAAGAATTATTTCTAAAATTAATTTTCGGTCTCCCATCTGTTCGTGCTCATTAATTTACATTTGAAAACAGCTGGACAGTGTTGCATCAATGTTGTAAAGTATATTTAAGATGGCAAATTGATTAATCAATAAGTGTATTTATGAAATCACATAATTGAAAAGTCTAGAATATCTAGTTTCTGCAGCAGCTTGATGAGAAGCTTATATACTTCTATTAGTGGGATCTAGATTATTTTTTTTCTTTCTTCTACTTCTCAACTCTACTTTGGATCCATTTTCAGTCATACTCTGTCCTTGCAGTTGCAAGATGACTGTAGCAACTCCAGACCATATATCTTTAAAACTTCACAAACAGAAAAAAGAAAGTCCTTGTCTGCTAAGGTGCAAAGAGAAGTCTTAAAATGCAAACCCACAGTTCTTGATTTCACAGACTTAAATCCTGTGTCCATTCTTAAATGAAATTGTAGCCAGACAAAATTGTGATGCATGAAATATATTGTTTGAATGAATTAGGATTTGGCCACAAATACACCCCCAGACTCAGATGTAAAATCAAGTTCACTTTCTATATATAGACAGAAGGGTGGGGGATAGTGATTCCCCCAAACAAAATTAGGGTCCTGTGACCATTAGGTAGGGTCTTGATTCCAGGTGGCAAAACCAACAAATGTCCATTATATATGTCCTAATATACATTATAATCTCTGAAGTACATATGAAAGTCACTTTGAAAAATTCACAGAAAGAGGCAGTCATACTCAGGAAACATTAAACTGATGTTTGGAAGGATATCCATAGACTGATTATCAGGGAAGACCATTCATATTAAGAGGCCATTAATAGATAAAGAAAGCACTGGCTTTCCATATGAGCCAAAAATAAAAATAGTAAAAGAAGATGCCTCAACTGTCAAGCATTTATTTGTCACTGAGCTGCCTCTTAAGAGTGCTATCTACCGGCTATGAGCAACAGGACTTATTTATTTAATTTGATAACTGTTACTATAGTTAATAATACCGTATTATATACTTGAAATTTATAAGAAGAATACACATTAAATATTTTTATCACACAAAAAGGTAACTATCTCAGGTGAGGGATGTGTTAATAGTGCAATTTGGGTAATGATTTTATGATGCATATGTGTATCAAAGCATTACATTGTATGCCTTAAATACACACAATTTTATTTGTCTATTATACCTTAATAAAGCTGGAAGAAGTATTACTTAAAAAAAACCCTGTATTCTGAAAGCCTGCAAACATTCTGTGTTCTACCCCCTTCTGTCAGGTGCTAGGATAGAAGAAAGACATGTTCTGTAAGGAGAACTCTGGGAGCTAAGCATAGAACAATACTAATGCATAAAGAAACCAGCTCCATCAGAAGCAAAGCTTAGGATATACTCTTGACATAAAAGGATTGGCATCCTTAAAGTTGAAATGAGTCTTTTCTAGGCAGCATATAGTTGGATCTTGATTTTTTAAAATTTATTCTGCCACTCTATGTCTTGGGAATTTAATTCATTTACATTCAAAGTAATTATTGGTATGTTAGGACTTACTACTACCATTTTGTTAATTCTTTTCTGGTTGATCCTTTGCTACTTTCTTCCTCCCTTGCTGTATTCCTTTGTGATTAGCTGATTTTCTCTAGTATTTTGTTTTTACTTCTTACTTTTTATGTTTTGTGTATTTACAATAGGGTTTTGCTTTATGGTTACTACGAAGCTTACATAAAACATTTTATGGCTACAATAGTGTATGTGAAGCTAATAATTACTTCACTTTGAGCATATTTTTCCAAAAAAACTACACTTTTACTCCATCCCCCCCTCACAGATTTTAAATTTTTGATGAGACAGTTTGCATTTTTTATATTGTGTATTCCTTAACAAATTATTTTAGATATTATTTTTAAAATATTTTTCCTTTTAACATTCATACTAAAGATATAAGTGATTTACTATCATAGTATTACAGTATTCTGAATTTGACTAGAATTCCCGGTGAATTTTATACTTTCTTATATTTTAGTATTACTGATTTGTGCCATTTCTTTCAATTTAAAGAACTCCCTCTAGCATTTCTTATAAGACAGGTCTAATGGGAATGAGCTCACTCAGCTTTTGTTAGTCTCAAAGTCTTTGTCTCTGTTTCATTTGTTCTGAATATTCTTGTTTGATAAGACAAAATATTCTTGTTTGATAGGTTTTTTTTTTCCTTCAGCACTTAAATATATTACCCCTTTCTATTCTGGCCTGTAAGGTTTCTGCTGAAAAACATGTTTCTAGCTTTATTCGAACTCTCTTATGTGTGATAAGCTTCATTTCTCTTTCAGGACCCTCTTTTTGTTTTTAATTTTTGACAATTTGATTAAAATATATATTGGTGTGGTCTTGTTTGAAATTATGTGAGTAAAGGGAAAATTCCCTTTTGCCCCAGAAGGTTCTCTGAAATATCAATTCACAATAAAGCAGATTATTAATAAAAAGAGAAAGAGATTTATTTACCATGCACACAGGGAGAATCACAGTGATTACTCAACATCCCAGTAGGGTACAGAAATGTATATGCCCTTTTTTTAGAGAGGCAGGGGATATGAGAAATATAGGTAATTTTGTTTAGGGTCAATAAATGGTTACTAGGGAGGATGAACAGATGAATAGGGAGGATGAATACTTGGGAGAATGAATGGATGGGTGGAAACAAATTGACTTGTAAATGATTCTCTTTGTAAATTAAATTAATCTGAAAGACAGGTATTATATTTAAAATAATCTGGGCCAGGCCTGGTTGCTGTCTTGATTTTCTTTCCTGTAACATATTGAGATAACAGAAGGGGAAGGGAAGCTGATTGTTCTTCAGATGGGTCCATCTGGTTTTATGCAGATAGAGGGAAAGCCCCTTCCAATGCCTATTGATCTTTAAGAGCCTTCAATTCAAAATACTCTATATACCAAGGAGTCACATTTTGTGGTGAAATTTCCTGAGCTCTTTCAGAATAAATTTGATTAGAGACTTTTGACCTTCATGTACCTGGCTATTTATTTCTTCTCCCTGAATTGGAAAGTTTCTAGCTATTATTTAATATTTCTTTAAATAAGCTATTTGTTTGTCCAGTTCCTTTTTGAACTCCTGTAAGTCAAGAATTTCCTCTCTTTCTGCTGTCCCACAAATCCCATAAGCTTTTATTTCTTTTCATTCTTATTTCTTTTTTCTTCTCTGATTGTGTATTTTCAAATAACCTGTCTTTGAGTTCACTGATTCTTTCTTCTGCTTGATCAAGTCTGCTATTAATGCTTTCTCTTGCATTTTTATTTTATTCACTGTATCTCTTAGCTCCAGAATTTATTTTTTTTAAAGTGATTTTAATTTCTATTGAATTCTTTGTTTTGTTCATTTATTCTTTTCTTGAATTTATTAAATTATTTCTTTGTATTTACTTGAAATTCACTGAGCTTCCTTAAAACAATTACTTTGAATTCTTTGTCAGGCAGTTTGTATATCTCTACTTGTTTGGCATCAGCTACTGGGAAATTATTGTGTTGTTTTGGTCATGATATGTTTCCTTGGTTTTCTTTTTTTTTTTTTTCTCTCCTGCATTTTAAAGAATAATTTTATTTGGAAACAATGCTTCTCCACTCTCACGGTTTATTAAAGTTCATCCAAACACTTCACTTGCATTTCTGCCTCCCATTGTCATTGTCATCATCATGTGTCATCCTTAGCGCCTCCTTTGAGTTCCTTAACACAGTTTTCTCCAACACGTTGTCTTCACTTTTGCTTGGAAATACAGCACTTTTTGAAGCCATGAATGATGCTGTCACTGAAAACATTATTCCAAGTCATAAGAGTGATTAGGATGGTTGTTTGCCATCTAAATAGTAGGTGAATATTTGTGATCTCCTTAGGGTAACTCCAGAATTATTTAAAATGTCAATCTCCTATTCCTTCCTCATTCCCTTTTCGTGGTCGATTCTTCTCCACAGCACTTCTTACCATGTGATATACTTGTTAAATCTGTTTATTGTCTCTCTCCCCTCACTAGAATGTGAGCTCCATGACGTCGGGGAATTTCATCTGTCTTATGTCTATCACCTGGAAACATGCCTAGATCATAGTAGGTACTCAACAAATATTTGTGGAATGACTGTCAAGCTCCTAGAAACGTTTGCTAGTCCAGTGGCAGCCAGGTCATGGATGAGGAATGGCATTGGAGTTGGGTAGCCCTGCAGAAGCCAACATATATTGATGTCTCCACATTTGGTGAAATAGTCACCTCTTCCAGACTTTATGGGCTAGTTTTGATGTGGAGGACCTTCCCCTGCTAGACGGTACAAATGAATTTGTTATGTGGTGTGCTACAGTTCTGGCAGTGGTGAGGGTGCCAACTGTATAGCCCTTGTGTAGCTCTGTCAACTGAGGTCAGTTTGACAAAGATTGCAGAGATCCTTAGCTGCCAACGCTATGAATGCCAACACATTCACACATGTAGGGTCTTTGGTAGCAATGGCTGCTAAGGTCCTCCAATATCTTTTTTCCCACTGGCGAAGTTGTGACTTAGGAGGTCCCTCTTGTCACTGGGTCCACTTTGCAAGCTCACTCTTGGTGGTCGTGGTACCAGTGTCTGATGAATGATGCCTGTGAAATGGGCACAGAGCTGAGGCCTGAAGCAAGGGCATGCATGCAGGGACTATAGCTCTGGGGCCCAGGGCAGTAATGGCTCTGGTGCCTGAGTATAGCCCCATTGCCATACCAATAACAGTATGTGATATATGGGTGCTGGTGAAGCTGCTGGGGTCTTGAGAATAGAAGCATAGTTGTGTGCAGACTTACAGTGGCTCCAGGGGCAGTGGGGGCCTAACTCTCTATAGTAGCTAAGCTGGTACCTGGACCATGAGTAGGCTAATAGAGACCTTGATTTTTCAAACTGGCTCACTATTGTATGGTACTGGTATCTGGGATATGAGAAGGTGCAGTGCAGCCACAGAGTCCAGGTCTGGAGTCTGGGTACTCATGAGGCAACCACAGTTCAGGGGTTGGGGCATGCATAGGGTTGGGAGAGGTAGAGGTTTGGTTCTGAAGCATCACACCTTGGAGGGAGGCGGTATGTGTGTGCAGCCACATCTTACTCTCTGGGGTTTACCAGTGGGAATGGCTGATGGTTATCTTAGTGGCAAAAGATGCTGGTGTCCTTTGCAGAACAGGCTTTAGGGGACCATGGCATTTCCTACCATGTGGCTGGTACTGACAGCCCCCACCTATCTTCTTTGTTCCTAGTTGTGTCCTGGCATCTAAAATGTGCTTATCTCACCAGCAATCCCTTCTGTGTGTATATTCTCTGCTTTTTTGCTCCATTGTGTTGGTGTAAATTCTTTAACAGGCTCTTGAGCTTTCTCAGGGCTATTTTGACTTGTGGATAGTGTTAGGTTTGTTCCAGGTGGGAACTCAGAAAATATGTATTGGACAGAATGCAGTTAATGGAAAATCAAGGTCTGTGAATCTATAGCCACAGGGGTTTGGAGAGCCCCCAGAGGTTGTAAACCTAACAGACAGCTGCAGGCAGCATTCCTATCACCCTCGAATAAGGATGAAACTACCCTCTTCCCTTATCTCTCCACAATGTGACTGACCCAGGTCCCAGAAATTCGTTGTTTTATTGCAGTGGCTGTTCTGGCCCAGGCACTCACCTCCCCCCTCCCCCACCCCAATAACCCTCTAGAAAACCCAAGGCTTTCCCCTCCCTCAGTGCGGATGCTCTTTGGCCTCCACCCATTTGCACCCAGATGCCCAAAATAAACAGAATGAGGCTTCGTTTCTCTCTCTCTCTCTCTCTCTCTCTCTCTCTCTCTCTCTCTCTCTCTCTCTCTCTTTCTCTTAGCTCCAGACCTAACAGATCGCTGTCTATATTTGTTTTTTGTAGAGAATGAAGGCTGGTATGTCTTACTCTGCTATCTTGGTGATATTATTCTTATAATTACTAAGTAATGTAAATTATTTGTCAATTTCACTACTTAATTATACTCAATTCTATATTGTTTTTGAAACAATTCTCAATGTAAAGAGACCATGATTAAGAATAGTTAGTTGTTTAGCCTTAGTGTTCACTTACCCATAGTCTCAGGTAATAGCAATAGACTGAAAGAAGAGAAAAGATAGGGAATTTTGCTGATGGCTCAATAATCTGTTATGGAAGCTATGCCTATTACAGGGTGATGAGTCATATCGAGGTGGGAATTTATATATCTGTGATTTCACGAAGTGGATTAATTTGGATTTCTCTATTATGCAACACATCATAAAAATAAGATTGACTAATCAGAATTTGTCATATCAACAGCCTCACATTATAACCTAAATACACAGGAAGAGTAAGAGAATGATCCAAGGACCCACCTAGGGAACATTATAGACATTTGCATTTGACCTTGAGTCAGTAATATTGAGATGGTAAAGCTTTGACTGAAGATAAAGGAAAACATGAGAGTCTTTCCCGGAAGTACACCAAACACACATTACTCAAAGTGTGATCTATGGATCAGCAGGGTTGGCATCATTTGAGAGTTGTTAGCAATGCTCTCAGGCTTCACAGAAGGTTCAAATGAATCCTGATCTATAAGGCCTGTATTTTAATAAGTTCTCCAGCTGATTCATATGCACATTTGAGTTTGAGAAGCACTGCACTACTCATGAAAAGTGTTCTGTAGGCTGGGTGTGGTGGCTCACACCTGTAATCCTAGCACTCTGGGAGGCCGAGGCAACAGAGTAAGACTCTGTCTCAAAAAAAGAAAAAAAAAAAAGATTTAAAAAAAAAATAAAAAAGAAAAGTGTTCTGTAAGAAGTAGATCATTCCTTTTCTGTCTTTGCTTTTGGTATACAGTAGAAATGTCTTTATGAGTTCCATTATTAATAACACTTGATTATACAAGGAAACTAAGTTAAGTAAACTTTGTTCTCTGATTTCCTCAGCCATAAAGCATTCCATTTCTAAATGAATAGAAAAATTTTCAATCTGGTTTCGACTGTCACCAAAGTTGGGTAATTTTTTGTCGCTACTATCCAGGCAGATAAAAGAAGTAAGGCCATGTCTTTGTGACACATGATTCTCTTTTCTTTTATTACTCTATCTTAGCCTCCCATCACCACTGCATAGTTCATACATTCATTCAACTGACAAACATTTATTAATCACCTACTGTGTGTCAGTCTCTATGCTAAGTGTTGGAGATTCAATGCATGAAGAACAGTCTATGTCCATATTTGAGGGCATAATTCCAAACATGTAAAAACTATATACAGATGAGATAAGTGACATGTTCCCAGTTACTTGTTTCAAGTAAATTTGACACAAGTTAAGGACATTAAATAGATGAAGGGACAGATCTGTGGTTTAACACGTTTTATAAGTAATTTCTTTCATGCTCTTACTGTTGTAATAGTTTCACTCCTTTTCTTAATCTTTGGAATAGATGATGGATAAATGAGCAAGGATAAAGCAATGGAAGGGGTCCTAGAATGAAGAATTTCTCTGTTTGATCCCGAGGATCAGCCTGTTTGCCTCAGGTTAAAGTCACAGTCTTTTCTGTCAATTCAACCAAAAATTCAAGATATTTCACACATAATACAGTGAAAGAAAATGTAAATTAAATTTTCTCATGCATCCGATACTCTTTCCGTCAGTCCAGTACTCTGAAGGTCACTCTACTGGATGGTAGAAGAATGGGATTGGAGTCCTTGCCTTGCCATTAACTAGCCAAGAGCCTTGGGCCAGTCCAGTCACATCTCTGAACCTCAGTTTTCTAATATGTAAGATGAGAATAAGTGTAATAAAATTCAGAGTTAATAAAAAGGGAAAGGCACAAATAAGATGAAATATTCTACCTTCTTATTTCATAGTTTTTGTTTGGTTGGTTTTCTCCTTGCTTGTGTCCTCTTAATCTTATGATGAAATTTAATATTAATAGATGGGCCTCTTAGGAAATTAAGCCTCCAGTCTTTTCCCTATCTTATTTTTTTCCATCATAAAAACATCATACATGACACAGCAGTTTCTGTCTCCTTGTCCCTCTCTTTGTGTGGGGGACAGTCAGAACTTCTCAGCTATTGCTTCTCATTTATGCATCAGAGGGCTACCTTCTCCACTTTTTCAGTATTCTTGTGGCCCAGTCCCTTGAGATTTTAGTACCCCAGCATTTTTAGTGACTGATATAACATAAATTCTGACTAGGCCCTTATTCGTGTGCGTGTCATAACTGATTACTTCCCGTTTGATACCCCTTTTTTTTCACAGAACCATTAACTGCTGGTGTATTTTTTTTTTCTTTTTTTGTCAAGCAGTAGGAGCAACTACAGGGTCACAAGAAAATTTTATGTGTTTGATTTGCAGAAGGAATGAATGCCTTTGAGGAATTAGCTGCTGACACTCAGAAGTCTGGTTGCTCAAGATGTTATCTGAGACTGCAGAAACACCAACTTCACCCTCAGTCCCCTAGGACCTTCTCCTTTACCTACCACATAAATCCTCCCCACCTCATCTTTTTGAGAAGATAGATCTCAGAGATTTTGTCTCCTGTCTTCTCACTTTGGCCAAATCCAAATAAACCTTTCTCTATTTCCAAGCCCTGGTGTCCCAGTGATTGGCTTGAACTGCACATCGGGTACATGAACCTGAATTTGGGCTTCTACAATGTTCCCTTTATCTAAGGAAACTCATTTTTATCTCATTTATTCTTTCAAGAGTAAAAAACTCAACACAAGTATAATGATATGTAACAGTAACAGATATTTTCTAATTAACAAATTGGAAATATATTTGTGTATGTATTGTGCAAACAGGTACAAACAAGTGAGATATGTATATGAATATATATCATTGCAAAAAGTTGATCTATATTAATATTTGTTATATATAAACACTAATTAACAAATTTGATGAAATATATATGGGGCCATTTACTGACTAGGGTGTGACACGCCTTTTTATAATTGGGACTTTCAAAGCTTGCCTGAACCAACCAATCAGAGCTCATCTGTCTTGGCCAATCAGGGCTCAGCTGTGTCCACCAATCAGAACTCATGTTCATGGACCAAGCAGAACTAAGCAAGTTTTAATAATTCAATTGCATAAAGGAACCTCACCGGTGAACCGGAATGGGAACTTTTTTTTATTTCAGTATATTATGGGGGTACAAATGTTTAGGTACATATATTGCCTATGCCCCACCCAAGTCAGAGCTTCAAGCGTGTCCATCCCCCAGATGGTGTGCACTGCACCCCTGAATAGGAACTTTTGCTATGAAACCTGAGCCTTTCCTTTGTTCTCTGGAAGGCACCTTCATTTTACACTGAGGGCTGCATTTCCCCAGTTTGCAAATTGTTCACTGGAACAAAATCTCTTTCCTCCAGATTTCTTTGTAAGAGAACTTTTGTTCACACCACAAATATCCCAATGTTTTTACACATATTTATCACATTCATGGAACTGAGACTCCAGACACCTCACTTTGAGGCTGAAATATGCCAAAACTATCTCTACAACTCATTATTCTGGATAAAGTTTTATGGTCTACACTGAGAGCCATTTTCAAAGAAATTCTCCCCTGGTTAATGGTGCCCATACTGCTATACGATGACCCTGGCCATGTATAGGATATGCTTTGGATTACTTTCTGGGAATCCTTTACACAGAGCCTCTCCTATTGGGCTGCTGCCTGCAAGCACTTTTTTCTTGTTCATTTCCAACTTCAGTCCTGATGCAAAGACCTTCTTGAGGGAGAAGTGGGGAGCCTCAGCTTCTGCCCTCGCAGAGCCAGAAAGGTGTTTTCATTGTTTATTGTCAACCTGATTGTTCTATAGTGATTTCTCAACAGATCCGGGAAGAAAGCAAAAGAAATAGCTCACCCCACCCTGGGAAAGTGAATAATTTTGCATGGCAAAATAGGCCTGGGCTTCAAGGAACTTGTCTCCTTTTACACAAGCATGTGAACTAAAAACATCCTGTCTTCCCAGGCATCCTCCCATTACATTGTGTTTAAAATATTTTAATACTTATTTTTATTTGTTGGAGAAATACGTCATTGCTTGTCTCTCACCTTACTATACCACTGATGGAAGCTTAACTATTCATACCATAGACATGTAAACAAGACAGCATGGCCATAAACATGCATAAAGAAGACAACTCATTAACTTGATAATAAACTCTTCAAATTGTAGGCCCTGAGTACAGGAGGTACATTTTTGTAAGTGTTGGCTCAGGAAAAAAAAACAAATCTATAAAATCATAGTGACAGCCACAAACACATAATTTTCCCACAGTGCTTTGCATCCTCCTTCGTAGTAACAACTGCATGCTCTCATGTCAATCCTGTGTCACATGAATCTTCTTTACCCTAGGTTTTATGAGACTATAAATGATACATAATTACAGGAGCACAAGTTGAATAAAGAGTCCAGCATTGTCTGTATTGAAGAAACATTTGCTCTCTACATGGCTCTATGCTACTATCTTTTGTTTGGATTTAACTGAGGTAAATTTCCTTTCACAGGTTTTAATGAGCTTGGGAGACTGAGAAGATATGTTAAGAAGTAAAAGGTAGGAAGAAAAAGAAAACTAATGTTATGCTCTGCTCTGCTTTTTCATTTGATATTGAAAATTAGGCAAATAATTATTCACAGATGAGGACCCCTGAGTATGAAAAGTGCTAATCCATGATTACATAGTTCATTGCAGATTCTGGATTGAAGCTGAGGCCTAACTGACTCAAAAGCCCATCATGCTATTACCCTACTTACTTCTATCCTGCTGAATGTCTCTTTTAAAACCCAGACATTTTTGGATTCTGAATTCGGTTTTTGACTTGTATCATTTAAATCACAAACACTTAGTATAAACACTGTAAGTGTGAAAGTATGAAAAACTCATAATACAACCTCAAATTAATGAATGAGGTACCTTAGTTATTTGAAAATTCTTTTACATACGTTACTTCTTGTGTTTCTCTTAACAACAGTATAAGATGAATATTTTTGTATCATCTTTGTTTTAAAAGCTAGGAAGCCAAGATTTAGGGAGATAAGTATGTGTAGGGGATGGCATAGTGATGGTGAAACCAGAGTGTGAACCTGGGTCTTCTGGCCCCAAGTCCAGAATAGCTGCATTACTCTACTATATTCAGAGTGTTTTGTTGAGGAAACATCTGTAGCCTGTGGTACAGCCCGAAAGGAAGGACAACAGAGTGCACATGCCTTCTCTGTGATATTTAACAGTGGTTTCCTTCCACTAACGACTTCAAGAGTTCTGTCTTCCTCATTTCCTTCTTATTCTCCAGCTGGGTCTAGAAGTCATTTATAGTCACTGTGGCAGGCCTTTGAGCTTCCTTGTCCTAGAGATATACTGCTGCTCTTCCCTCACTTTCTTATGCCCTCATTCAACAAGAAGTTCAAACACAATCAAGCCATTTGCAGTGTGGGTACAGGAACCTTACTGCTACCTGGATTGCTGCCGAGACTAACTGTTGCAAAAAACAGGTCTGTTGGGCTGCCATCATTGTCAGAAGGCTCACTGTCAGCTCAGACATGCATAGAGGAGCTCTTGCTCTGCTTGGTAACCTTTGCTTTCAATTTCCTTAGTTTTCTTGCAACATTGCTCATGTCTAAATTTCTTTCCTTATTAGCAAGTGGGCACCTTATTAGCAAAGTGAACTTTGCTCTTGGTTGGGGTTTTGAAAGCTGGCACTAAGTATGATAGTGACATGGAGCGTCACAAAAGGATGTATTGTAGGACAAAGTGGAGACTGAAGACAGAATCTTGGGGAAAAGTAGATCTGAGAGTCAAGGAGTCCAAATAAAGAATCCCTTCCTAGATCGGGAGGTGGGGTGGGGAATCGGGAGAAAACCAGCTCCAAGGATCAAGGTGAGGAGAAGGGTAAAGGCTAACCTAGCAGTGCCTAAAAATACAAAGCATAAGCAGTTTTACTGAAGCACCCTAACTAGAGACAAGGCCCTTTTTTAAAAGTCTAGGGCCACAAGCTTTGTTCTAATTCCTTTTGTATTCACTTGAGAATCTCAATTTCGAGTGAGTTGGAGGGGATGGAGGCCTTAACAACTTCAAGTTAGACTAGATACTCCATTGAGAAACTCAGGGAAAATCACCCTGGACTCATTCAAAACACATGTTAGGACATCTGAGTAGTACTGCCAAGACTTATATTTGATTTTCATTAGCCACAAATATCCCAGGGCTCTAGGAGTAGTTCCCTACTTTCCTACCCAGTCTATTTCCTGCTACCTAGTGCTTGAGTTTAAGTTTAACATAGATCCTATAACTCTTATTCTTGTTAAACTATTTATTTTAAATAAATATTTTACCTCTCCTGCCCCATATAGGTATTTGAAATTTCAGCTCTCACTATAGAGGCATAAACAGTCTTTGTTCTCACTCCTTTCTTTTCACTTAGGAATCTCAATTCCAGTGGCCCAAAACTTACATTTATTCCAAAAAATTTTGCTCTTTCTTCCAAGACTCCTACTTGGTTCTTGGAACCCTTACCATATTTCTAAATCAGTGAACTAACAAATAACTCTACAGACATTAAATATTTAATAACATGCTATAAATCATCTTGAGGCAGTACATAATTAATTTCTAAGTATACACAAAAAACTACAAGTTAGGAGACTGAAGTTAGAAATGATTAATTATTTCTGAAAAGGAAAAATATACAGAGCTTTTTTCTTTTCATTTTTTAATGTTGATAAATCTAAAATCACATTGTGTAGGGGCATGCAAGTCTATTAGTAATATTTGGCTTGCTTATTTAAACAATTTGGTTTGTTATATTTAGGATATAATATATATTCATCTTATCTAAAAAATATGGAGGAAAGGAATCCTCCCACCCTTCTACCCCTTATTTTTCTTTTGAAGAAGTTAGCAAACAGTAGGAACCAAAGGCCTAGAGAAATTAATCTGAATATTTCTTTCTTTTTTTTTTAACCAGGTCTTTATATCTCTAGTGACTGGTCAAGGAAAACATAGGGACTGTTTCTGGGGGAATTTTCTAGGGGAGATGGTTTTGACAGATGGGATAGAAGTGGAGGGAGAGTTTACCCTTGTCAGAAAAGTGTGCATGTGAGCATAAACAGAGCAAGGTCACAGGTTATAACAGAAAGGCAAGCTTTCGGTGATAAGGATCTTATTTTCCCTTTAAAAGCACTCCAATCTAGCTGAAAAATAAGTGTGGTATTTTTTCTTTAGATAAATTCTACTTAAAATTAGAATATATTTATCAATTTACTCAAAAAATATTTATAGAGTGCCTTCCTTCATGTAACAGATATGCAATGTATGTTCTTAACTAGCATAAGCACAAAGAAGCCATTTACACATTACTATAATTAACATATTTCATGAATCAAAAATTAAAACAAAAATTTGAAAACAGAACTGCTCTTAAAAATCCAGGGCAGACTATTACTCTAAGTATAACAGGTATCTAGTTTCCAGCAAAAATAGGAAGGATCTATTTATATTAGAGAGGAAACAGAGGTGCACCAACTTTCCCAGAGGTGAAATTAAAAAAGCCCTGAGAGTGGCACTATTGTGCAATGAATAAAGCTATAGAAATGATCTCACTTCAAATAAAGAACATGATGATAGAGTCTAAGTAAAACACAAGCATATAATAGAAGTTCCATAAATGCTTACTGAATGTATGGTTGGGTGAATAAATGTAGCAAAGTCATTACAACACATATTAAAAGTGTACTAATTTGGAAGTAAATGTAATGTTTGATGGCACAATAAACAAGTTTCTGATTCCCACATGGAATTTTATTGTTCCCAGAAGTTTTCAATAAAAAACAAAATTCTAACAATTTAGACAAAGAAATAAATATTAAGAGTGCTTTACTAAGAGTTTAAACAATGTTCATAGGTGGCAGTGGTCTATTTCTTAAACTCTGTGGGAATATAATGTTTATTATATTACTCTTTATTTATTTTAAAATCTTTCTTACATAAATTGGTTCCAAATACATTTTATTAATTGGAGAAATTTCCAAAACTCATTAATGACTTTGGACTTTGAACAATCAATCTCAATTTTACTGATGATGCAATCCATTATGTTCTTGAATAGTATTAATTTACTCTTGTCTTTTCAACTCAATTAAAAATAATTAAATTTATTTATTTTTCCAAACTTCCTCTCCTCCAGTGTTCTGCCTTTTGATCCTTGCCTCTTCAATATGGTTTCCCTCTAAAATAAGATGAAAATCAAACAAATCTTCAGGACACTAAAATATTTGAAATGTCTAAAACAAAGGGCAGAAACTACAAAATCTTTTCTTCAATAGTGGTTATTCTGATTTACAAAGTATCTCTGGTTCTATAAAGAAAGGCAAATAATCTAGAACATTTTAGGTCATTGGTGCTTCTGGTTTTTGTTTTGGTTTTTGGCAAAGGCACGTATTAACAATAGGAATTATGATAGTGTCCCTTGTCAATATCTAGAATTAGAGGAGGAATTCATGATGAAGCAGAAGTGGAGCTAGCAGAAAAACTTCTGGAAACCCTCCTAAGTGCAGGGTCTATGGATATTATGGAGTCCATTCTGGTAGCTTGTGAGGGGGTTTTGCTAACTAACCCATTTCTCCATTTTTCTATCCATAATGAAGTTTTATAAAAAGTTTGAACATACAATAAAATACCATTTTTAAAATGCCTACTAAACTCAAGATAGTAATATGACTCTATGGAAAAATGTTATGGAGCCAATTTAAATTGCTAATATTTGTCCTTGATTTCAATACTGGAAAGCACAGGATTTATGCTAAAGAAGTGATAAGTGATTCTTTCTTAACATTTAAACCAGCTATTACTGAACTGGGTCTGAATTCCATGGCAAATTGTCCTACAGTTCAATCAGAATTTGGACAGTGAGTCAGCTACAGTCCGCTAACTTGTTGACTCCTTCTCTAGGATGAACTCCTAGGAAACTGAGCATTGTCTGCCAAGGAGCTAAAAACTACTCCAGATCTAAAATTTTCTAACCAATGACTAATTTATAAGAATTTAGTGATGTAGGAGTGGACTTCATTCCAAGTTTACCCAGAAGTCACCCTGAAAGAAAAATGTAGTGCCTTAACTACCCTTACTTAGTTAAAATTATGCATGTAAACATACTTGATGATGTTATTATCTAGGTAAATTTACAAAAGCTTAAAGTGTACTTTTGAAAGTAGAATTCAGCTAACATCATATTTAATGGTGAGAAACTAGAAGTTTTTCCACTAAGATTAGTGGAAATAAGCAAGGATGTCCCCTCTCACCACTACTTTTCAACATTATACAGTAATTCCTAGCCTAATTCAATAAGACAAGAAAAGGAAATAAAAGTCATAAATATTGGGAAGGGAGGAATAAAATTGTCTTCGCTTATAGATAACATAATTGTATAGAAAATCCAATAGAATTAACAACAACAAAAAAGACTTGAACTAATAAGTGATTATAACAAGATTGTAGTATATGAGGTTAATATACAAAAATCAATCACTTTTATATACGTTGGCAGTGTTCAAATGGAACAGAAATTAAAAACACAATACCATTTACATTTGTAGGAAAACTACAAAGCTCTCAAGAAGTAAATTGAAAAACTAAATAAATGCAGAGATATTCCATGTTCATGGGTAGGAAAACTCAATATTGTCAAGATGTCATTTCTTCCCAACTTGATTTATAGATTCAATGTAATCCAGATAAAAATCTAGCAAGTTATATTTTTGGATATCAACAAACTTGTTTTAAAGTTTATATGGACAGGCAAAAGAGTCAGAATAGTCAGCACAATGTTGAAGGGGAAGAACAAAGTCAGAGGACTGACTATGCAACTTCAAGACTTACTATAAAGGTATAGCAGTCAAGACAGTGTGTATTGTTAAAGGACTAGACAAATAGGTTAGTGGAACAGAATAGAGAACCCAGAAATGGATCCACATAAATATAGTCAACTGATCTTTGACAAAGGAGCAAAGGCAATGCAATAGAAAAAAGATAGTCTTTTTAACAAACACTTCTGGAACAGCTGCACATCACATTAAAAAATGAGTCTAGATACAGACCTTACAACCTTCACAAATATTAACACAAAATTGATTACGGATAAAAATATAAAATGCAAAACTCTAAAAATCCTATAAGATAACATAGAGAAAATTTATGTGATCTTGGGTATAGCAATGACTTTTTAGATACAACACCCAAGGCCCAACCCATGAAAAAAGATTCATAATCTAGACTTTATTAAAATGAAAAATTTCTGCTCTGTGAAGGTCACTATCAAGAGAATGAGAAGACAAGTCACAGACTGGGAAAAAATATTTGCAAAACACATATCTGATAAAGGACTATTATCCGAAATATATATATATATATATATATATATATATATATATATATATACACCTCCCTTAAAATGCAACAATAAGAAAATGAACAACCAGATTGTAAAATAGGCAAAAGGTCTGAACAGGCACCTCACCAAAGATACACAGATGACAAATTAAGTAGATGAAAATACATTCTACCTCATAAGATAACAATGAGATACCACTACGCACCTATTACAATGGTCAAAATTCAAAACACTGACATCATCAAATATTGGTGAAGATGTGAAGCAGCAGGAACTCTTCTTCATTGTCGGTGGGAATACAAAATGGACTGCCACTTTGGAAGACAGTTTGGTAGTTTCTTACAAAAGTTAACATACCCTTACATATAATTTATAAATTATAGTCCTTGGTATTTACTCAAATGAGTTGAAAACTTATGTCCATACAAAAACCTGCATGTGGATGTTTACAGCAGATTTATCAATAATTATCAAAACTTGGAAGCAACCAAGATGTTCCTCAATTGATGAATGGATAAATTGTGGTACATCCATACAATGAAGTATTCACCATTAAAAAAATGAGCTATCATGCTATGTAAAGACATGGAGGAAGCTTAAATGCATATAACTATGTGAAGCAAGCCAATTTGAAAAGGCTACATACTGTATGATTCCATATATATATCACATTCTGGAAAAGGCAAAACTATGAAGACAGTAAAAAGATCAGTGGTTGTCAGGGGTTAAGGAGGAAGAAGAAACAAATAAGTAGAGTAAGCAGAGCACAGAGGATTTTTAGGGCAGTGAAACCGTTCTGCGCAATGCCTCATGGACACATGGATACATGTCATTATACATTTGTCAAAACCCATAGAACATACAACACCAACAATGAACTCTAATGTACAGTATAAACTTTGGGTGATAATGGTGCATTGATGTACTTTGATTATAACAAATGTACCACTCTTGTGAGACCTGTTAGTGGGGAAAGCTATGTGTACGTGGGGGTAGGGCATATATGGGAAATCTCTGTACCTTCTGCTCAATTTTTCTATAAACCTAAAACTAAAAAATAAAATCCATAAAAAATAGAATTAAACATTTGCAAAACCTGAAGTGCCTCTAACTTTACAGTTGCTTAAAAATACAGTTTGGAACTTACCAAGTGAGACTGTCTTTCATTTCATAGCTAACAATAGTATCATTGACAACCACAATACAGTTAAATTGAGCACAACCCCTCTTGAGGAACTTTACTAAATCTTTACAAACATTATCTTCTCTGTTCCTCATTGCAACCTTTTGAGCCAAATATAATCTTTAACTCATTTTATGTATAAGGAGGCTTTTAAATTCATTTTACACGTAAAGAAACAGATGTATACAGAGGATCAGTGGAATGCTAGAGGTCACAGAGCTAGTATGAGAAGAGACAGTGGCAATTCAAGGCTCTGTCATAACTACCTGGCTCCTTTATTTTGTGGGTTTGGGCAGGGCTTGTGAAAAAAAGACGACTGAGTAAAAAGAGTACATCTGTGCCTTTGAAAGACTTTGCATTGTGGCTTCCCAGAAGGTTGCCAGTTCCCCTCTGGGTGGAAGGCAGACGCCCTTTCAATCTGGGGCTGTCCAGAAAGGTCCTCTGTGCTTCATGGGTGACCGAAGGCTGAAGAGGCCATTGAAAGAGCATTCTCAAACTTTCTGTTCTCCATTCATGCGTGCACAGGTGTTCTCGGAGTGGCTATTATGTGAAGATACTATTTGGGGCACATAGGCACAGGCGTAAACAAGACAGGGAAAGTTCATATTCGAGGCAGCAGAAATAGCAAATGTGAACGCCCTGAGTTGGAAACAAACCGATGCCTATGGTCAGGCGGGAGGAGGAGTGGCTGGAATCCCTGTGGCAGGGCAGAGGTGTGTCCGGTTTGTATTTGATTCCATCCAAACATGTTCTCTCCTGCTGTGCTTTTGGTTTTTTCCCATTCGCACTCGAGTGTTGACCTCAACTCAGATGGAGACCCTGAGGCTGGGAGGAAGAGCAGAGGAAGCCTGATGTGGTACCACTGCCTGTCAGGAAATGAGCATATTATGTTAAAAAGAGAGGGAATAGGCGAGAGAAACAATCAAGCTCTGTCTCCTGAGCCACAGAGCTAGCGACAGGCTCTGCTGAAGAAAACACAAACAAAAGCCTTATTTGTTTCCCGAGAGGCACTGCACACCAAGGCCTCTCCACAGAAAAGAGGTCTGGAAGAAACCAATTCGGTTCATTTTTAGCATGCTGAGAATGTGTGTGTGTCAGCAAACAAGCCAAGTGGGAGGCCTTGGGGGAATATTTTTAGCTGTGCCTTACATAGTTTTCAAATTACAGGGCTTCTGCTTCTACCTCCTTTAGAATTCCTGTTTCACCCTTCATGCCCTGAGACTGAAGTTCTGAAGATTCCCTACATGCTATCATTCCTCTTGGCTACTCGGGCTCTCCTTGTTCTGGCTTCTTCTTTCAGATTCTTTGTTTTTGTCCTCAATGTCACTTTCATCAGACAGATTTTTTTAGATCTGTCCCAGGGTGACATCAGTTGAGCTTGTTTTAAACTTTCATGGAGGTTTTTGTGCACAGAAAACAATACATACAGTAGCCTGTGTTATCACTGACATTCAGTTTACTATAGCTATAAACGGAAAACCTTGCTTTTTTAAGCTTTCAAACATACTTTTGAAAAATCTAGTATTAATTTATAAATATAAGAATTTTTCGGTTAAAATTAAGCACAGTTTGTACTTGGTTATTGTTTGATTAGCTTACACATTTCACAGGCAAAATATGTATAAATCTTTAGATACTATATATAAACCAATTATTTCATATTTTAAAAGTATGTAATTCAACAAATGGATGTTTAAATTTGATAATTTGATTGTCCTTAAATATTTAAACATATTTTATACACCTGGTTGATTATATTCCTGTAAATATTTCCAGCTACAGTCACAATTTCATGTAACAAATTTTCTCAATAACCTCAAACACCTAACATACAAATACCATAAATAAAACCTTCTTAAACACATAAGCAATTATAAGAAAACTATACTAAAACTTACACATTTTCGTATGATTCTTTTAAGCATTGCAACCTCTTAAAACCTAAACTCATACATTTAGCAGATCAGATAATCTTAAGTATTTAAAATTGATTGCAAACATAAATGGGTAAAATCCCCAAGTGTTTCAGTTAAAATCATTTGTCCATAATGTCAGTTGTTTTTAAACATCTTTAAAATATACAAAGCATATACAAAGCAGTAAAATGATTTTTAAACTTGTTGTATTTGCATAAAAACAATTTATGCAAAGCAGCAATATCACATTCATTATGTTCATCACCTAAATGTTAGGACACCTTTTTATGGAGGACACAATTCAATCTATAACACCATGGTACATTCAATGATACTATTAAGCTGAGTTTCTCAATCTCGGCACTATTGACAAACTAGATTGGATGATTCTTTGCTGTGGAGGGCTGTCCTGTACATTGGGGCATGTTCACCACTATTCTTGTCCTCTACCTGTTAGATGCCAGTAGCATCCTCTCAGTTGTGACAACCAAGAATGTCTCCAGACATTTCCAAATATTTCCTGTGGGAATAAGGATCAAAATTGTCCTCAGTTGAGGACCACAGGTGAAAGCTAAAGCCAGAGTTGTAGTATTTGAGGAAGTGAACAGGAAAAAGGAGGTGGCCTTATGGCAATGGGAAATGTGATGATGATAAGGTCATAAAGGAGTAACGGTTTCTATAAGAACAGAGATTAGGATATGATGATGGGACCTAGATGTGTGTGTCGGGGAAACAAAGTTAATGGGAGGAAACACCTGGGAATTGAAAGGGTCATCTGTGTACACATTGATATAATCAATAATTGTGACAGAAGTTGTTTTGGAGACTGGCAGTTAACCGGGAACTAACATCTTCAAGGAGTGTGGGGAAGTGATTGGGGGAGGTAGATAACTATAACAAAGAGGAGTCAGTAAATTATCTCATGATTTGAGATTCAAAGAGGGGGCATTCTCATGGAGTCAGAAAGGAAAGGGGCCTAGGAGTGGAATGAGAAGCAAGAAAACATCCCTCTCCCCACTCACCAACATAAGTCAGGGTCCAGTGGTACAAGGAGAGCAAAACTGTTGCAGGGACTGCAGGAGAAACATTGTCCTCTAGGAGGCGCCAGGTTCAGAAGACAAGGAAGGGAACCTTTAGAAAAAAGATTGAGGACACAGGGGAGTTTGCTGATTATTGGCCATGAGTTTCAGGGAACAAAGTTGTAGGATTTGTTAGAGGCAGGGTCAAAAAGAAGAACCTGCACAGCCTTATTAAGATAAGTGTCTGGAAGAGTGAGCAATATCCTGAGAGTCAGTCCGGGGTTTCTCGTAATAGTTGACAGAAACAGAGATAAAGACTTATTAGATGACAATGACAAAGCTAGTGTGTTTGAGAGATGTCGGAGAAGAATGTGCCAGAGAGCATGCAAAATTTGGGGGTTCTCTCTTGAGTTTTGATGATGGGTTTTCAGGGCCGTTCTTCACAAATCCTGAATGGCAGCTCAGAGGCAAGCAGTTTCTGTCAGCAAGACATAGGGGAAAAAGAAAGCTTGGGTTTTGGAACCTGGCCCTGCTGACTTTGTATCCCAGCTCTGCTAGTGAGGAAGAAGGGTGACTTTTGTCTCTTTTATTAATCACAGCTATCTTGTGTTTGTCCAGCCCCTTAGAAAGTGATTTTGTCTATTTAATCACCTGGCCACAGGAGGATGTCCATACAATTGTCTGAAATTTTTTTTAGGAGAAGGGATAGCTATGGTTATAATCCAATTTGGTGAGAAAATGACATGACCATTTGAGTTTTTTTTTTTTTTTTTTTTTGAGGGATTCATTTTTTTTAGTATAATGACTTGTCATTTTATCAACACAGTAAAAGAAATAAAAAT
The DNA here is from genome assembly GCA_008750895.1 of Mirza zaza. Lineage (NCBI taxonomy): Eukaryota > Metazoa > Chordata > Mammalia > Primates > Cheirogaleidae > Mirza > Mirza zaza. Next base: position 41,059 of record VSMD01003618.1, read on the forward strand.
TTAAAAGTGATATTTAAATATTACATTTTCTAATAAATCCATATTCAAAATGTATGGGTAAACATAGAACATTTGATTCGTGTAAGTACTTTAAGCAAAAAGGAAGAAGATTTGGCATCTTCTATAGCAATTTAATATCTTGGGCATATATGGTCACAATTTTTAGGAGTTTTTTTTTTTATTTCATCATATTATGGAAGTACAAATATTGTTAGGGTTACAAATATTGCCCCTGCCCCCTCCCTCCCCCCGATATGTCCAGTCCCCTGGTGGTGTACATCACACACGTTATGGAAGCACACACCCCTTTCCTCCTCCTCACACCTACCTGCCCACCACCTGTTAAAATTTTTTTTTTTTAACATTTTGGTTACATTGTATATCTTTGCCTCTCCCTAAGAAGGGTTAGAGGTATGCCCTCCCCCTCCAAAATGCTCATCTCATCCCTTAGGTTGGGTGCCCCCACACACACCGAATCTCTGGTGAGCATTGCCACCATTTGAAAACCAAAGTTTAAATCAGTCAGTACCAATTGGATGGCGAGTAGATGTGGAGCCCATTTTCCATGTCTTGTGTCGCCTCACTTTGGATAACGGGCTTAAGCTTAATCCAGGATAGCATAAATGGTGTTAGCTCACTGTCATTTCTTAGGATTGAGTAATATTCCATTGTGAGCATATACCACATTTTAGTTATCCACTCATGAATTGATGGGCAGTTGGGTTGTTTCCATGACCGTGCAATAGTGAATTGTGCTGCTATAAACATTCGGGTGCAGATGTCTTTATAATAGAATGTCTTATGCTCTTTTGGGTAGATGCCCAACAATGCTATTGCAGGGTCAAATGGTATTTCTATTTTTAGCTGTTTGAGGTATATCCAAATTCTTTTCCACAAAGGTTGCACTAATTTGCAGTCCCACCAGCAGTGTAGGAGTGTTCCTGTCTCTCCACATCCTCGCCAGCATTTGTTGTTTTGGGATTTCTTGATATAGGCCATTCTTACTGGGGTTAGGTGGTATCTCATTGTGGTTTTGATTTGCATTTCTCTAATAATTAGAGAAGTTGAGCATTTCTTTATATGTTTGCATGCCATTATTCTGTCTTCTTTGGAGAAGTTTCTTTTCATTTCCGTCGCCCATTTCTTGATGGGATTGTTTGATTTTTTTCTTGTTAATTTTTTTAAGT